>JAGXCT010036628.1:0-28658 GCA_022495035.1 Philopotamus ludificatus | reverse complement strand
TTAAGAGTATACAAAAAAAAAAACTGGAAAATTAGGGCTGGAAATATCTATATTAAATAATAAAACCCATCCATGACGAAGAGAAGCAATGATTGACCTTGCAAAACTTAGAAGAAAAATACTTAATACCACAAGCGTAATGAGCAAATCGGAGATGCTGACATTGTCCAATTTGTTAACCCCTTAATACCCATCAGCTGGCAAAATGGAGTACTCATCTAATAAGCATCAATCAATATGAATAGCGAATCAAACTCTGGATGATATGTGATATTTTGATCAATTATTGTTTTGGTTTTTTCGCAATAAAGGAGATTATGAAGAATGCCTTCTAAAACATTCTAAAATCTATTAAAAATAATAATGATATTGAAAGGGTTAATGTGTTGAAGCTGAACTGGTTAGGATGTGTACAAAGGTTTCTTGTAGATAGAGACCCGAAAAACAATGCCTGTTTTTGGCTCAATGTTCTCTCAATCTCCGAGGACAAAGAGCATTAAATACATATCGATGGCAAAATTTATAAGAAAGTTATAAGAAGGTGTTAAATAAATTCGTCCCTATAGAAATAATAACAAAATATATATTTGTAACACGAAACCAAACTCATTTACGAATCTACTCATCAAATGAAACAAAAAACCTAATAAATTTGTCAATAGCAATATGTTTTTGATGATTTATTAGTATTTTAATTTGTTCCACATTATCACAATGCAGCTGTTTACTTATAAAAATTGTGCTCATAAAAAATAAAATTTAATGTCTATGAAGCACTGATGGTTTGCTCGAAGAATTTTCGCTGCGCTATTGCTTTTTTTTTAAAATAAAAACAAGATTATATAAGCACATCTCGTGCGGGTAACGTAAATCACAGTAACGGCCAGCAACCGTTAAGACTGTAATCTCCATTCGGTAAAAGCTGAGCGGTGTGAGAAACTACGATCAGTCTTAGGCATTTTCGGACGTAGGTTATCTACATGTCCTTGTTTTTTCTTCAAATGATTGTCTGTTTATGGCGAGCTGGAACAATTCTGGACCTCCCAATCCGATCCAGTCGCGAATGTTGCAGGGCCGCGAAAGCTTTTCTTCCTAACCACCGTTTTCCTCCATGATGGCCTGCAAGAGGTAATACTTTGGTCCACGAATGTGTCAGTACTCAATTTAACGGTGTCCAGAAGCTCCTGCTCCTTGTGAAGAAGTTGAAGGACGGTTGTATTCTCGACGTGTTCACTCCATGTTATCTTCAACATTCTTCAGTAGCATCACATTCGAAACGTTTCCAGCCGGTTATTGTTTGCTACCAGTAACATATATCTCGCAACCATGCAGATACATACGGAGACGGATCTTCAAGGAGAGTCAGCGACAACATAATATGCTTTTTATTTATATTAACCGACATATCCTAGAGGACATACTACTATCGGTGTTCGTAATAATGTACTTCTCGCCTCACATGAGAAGGGCAATCCTTAATAAATCGGTGCAGCTTCTTGCCTATGCGGACGACAAAGACATTGTAGCCAGATCTCGGGCGGCTCTCAAGGATGCATGCCAACGAATAATGAGAGCGGCAATTGGCACGGGAATGAGGATTATGGAGACCAAGGCGAAATACATGCCCATATGCCAAGGAGGAATCCTTGAACCCCCGAGAGTCGAAGAGTACAGCTTCAAGGCCGTCCAGGAATTCACATATCTCAGCTCACTTATTACAAATAATAATGAAAGCAATTTGGAAGTACGAAGAAGAAGCATGCTGGCAAACCAGTGCTACTTTGGACTTCAAAAACATCTATGGTCGAGATTCATGACTTCCATCAGGTCTATCTTAACATACGGATCTGAATTTTGGACTTTGACAAAATAAGATAAGCAAAAACTGGATATCTTGAAGAGGAGAATACTGAGACAAATATTTAGAGCTGTATTCAACGACGGGAAATGGCGTATCTAAAGCAACGAGGAGCTGTACCAACTATACAAGGATACACCGATCATAGCTGTTGTCAGAGTGGCCAGACTACAATGGGCTGGTCACGTATCAAGGATGTGGGACAGTCAACCGCCGAAAAGGCTTATGGTTAACAAGCCTTCCTGTTCCCAGAGGAGAGGAAGACGAAGGCTGAGTTGGTTGAACTATGTACAGAGGGACACTGCATCATTGAAACTTTTCGGAAGATGGAGCGACAAAGCAGCATGAGGCTAGGACTCTACGATAGGGCTGTTGCACCCCTAATGACTGAATGATATGTTAAGCTTTCCAGATTGTTGATTTGCATCAATTTTTCTCCAATATTACCTTTAAAATGTCGACTTCGGTTTGCATTTCAAGGTAATATCTCCAGAATCAATTTTGACAATCCAAATTCTAACTGCCCAGCATATTTTTCAGCTGTCACCGTGGCAATACTGTCTTGTTTCAATTCCTAAAGCATCACACGGCGAATATACACTTTTGAGTCTTCATTATAGAGGTTAGCGACTACATTGTAATGTACACCACACAAAACAAATGTCAAAAGACTATCAGAGCCTTTATCTATGTAAAAGCAAAAACTCGTTTGTCTCGTAGTGAGTGGAACAAGGAATAGATTAATATACCTCCACAGAAGCTATTTATGACTCGACCTAATAGTTTTACAATTTATAAAATGATTTTACGCTGCATGTCATGTTACATCACATATATATAAATAGAAGCATACAACGAATATGAATTTTGCAATAATTGAGTGATTTTTACCTTTGTATTAAGTAAAATACGTAAAGATCCTGCTGATCGACAAACGAGTCGAGAAGATGTGAGGGCATCATTAAGTCTCAATTGTCCGCGGCCTCTTTCTTTCCATAATCCGCCTTCAAATGCAAATAAGCGACAATTCATCTAAAAAAAAACACCGATTAAACATTTAATATAAACAATAGATACATCGTTATTACTAATGAGTTTTTGCATATTTTTACCTGTAATTGATTTGTTTCTCCTTCTTCGCCGGTCAATACAGGTTGTTCGGGGGGTATAGGAGGTAATGATGTGTCTCGCACTCGTTCCCAAATATGAGGTGACTGTTGTAATCCTGTAGTACCACTGTAGAAAGCATTTCCATCAACCTTTAAAATCATAAACATGTTATTATGCAAAATTTATATAATATATCTTTTATAAATATAGGAAATTTGTGCTTACGGTCGGTTTCGGTGCGATAAAACTATCTGTGGATGCTTGAACGGAAAATAATGAATTTGACGTGCCGTTTGTGGAGGGGTGATCGTCGTTGCTGCTGCTGCTGGGTCCTTGAGCATTTTCGTCGTCTGTGGCGTTGCTACTAATTCTCTGTTTTAAATTTTGACCAAATACGAAACCCCCAGCTCTCGATAAACCAGACGGGGTCGCCGCTATACTGTTACCGCCGGCGAAACTGATGCTGTCGCCGGAGGATTGCAACGGTACAAACTTAGGAACTATAATATCCTCACTTTTTTTTTCTTCACTTGAATTTTTGACGTCTGAATTAATACCATTATCATTTTTGTCTGAGTTTGTCAACGAGGAAACAGATGCGAACGGATTAAAAGTCTCTTTTTGGTTATTATCACTATCGGCTACTTTATTGAAAGGGTTATTTAAAATGGAAGCTTTCAATAACCTCGGTTGCGCTAGGAAATTTGTTCTCGGCTTCCCAATTCCACTTCTACCAACGGAACCTTCTGGAAAACAAAATAAAATTTGAACATTGATGACAAATGCAATACAATAGAGGCCATATCATTTCTTGAAATTAGGTATATAAAAAGGTAATCTTAAATAAACAAACACAAAATTTGCAATATATTTGTTATGGTGCTGATTTGATCAACGAGACATTATACTTGCACATTGGTTAGGTGTAAATGGTGGGTAAATATATTTTACAAGCTGAGTTATAAATGTTTTTATAATGGAACAATTGGATAAAGATCTTTCCTAGTTAGTAAACCTAACCTATAAGTTGAAAAGTTTTCAACTAATATGAATTTTGGCATTTACTAGAATAATGCAGAGGAGGGACAAAAGAATAATATTGCGGTGAGTGATGCAGGCATTAGAATTTTTGTGCAAGTTTCTAGTAAAAATAAAAAAAAATCGCAATAGTTTTTGTAGCGCCTATAAAAATCACTAAAAAACTTTGTTCGATGGGGCAACTGGTTAAGGGGGCAACTAGGACGACGGGGGTCAGAGTGCGGACGATAGGAGCCCCTTACCGTTGAGGTCGGCCATGCTCGGGACGCGGCTGGAGCGCGCGGCCGCAAGCGAGCTGGAGCCGGCCATGCACCACTGCCGCCAACACCGCTCGGCGTGGCAGGCCTACCAACCGACCAGACAAAAATTCAAATATTTTCAATATTGATTTCCGTCTGAAAATCGGTCATCAAGTCATAATATAAAATAAATATATTATCTGGATTATTATTTCGCAATGAATTAAATATTTAATATACATATGTAGGTAAAATATAATTTTAACGAGAACAATAAAACGGAATGTATGTATACGAAAAAATGTAGTAATTTTAAATCAATGAAATGCTATTTAATCATAGTATTATGATTTAATAATATTTTTTTACTGTAGTTAAAAATTCTTAAATCAACTAATTTTTAATACCAAAACTTTGTAAAAAATATTGTATTTCTAGTTTCATTATTATTCTTTATTATAATTGTTTTATTTAGATTCATACAACTTATAAAGGCAATACATTTTCTTAATTGTTATATTTTGATTCCTCTCTAACATTATCGACGTATGATTTTTAAGCACTGGCAACATTAAAAAGTGGCTGTCAAGCTTTGCATTTGGGCTTTGCACGGCTTATGTTATTTTGAGAAAAGTGACAGACGCTTTCAATTTACATCTTGATTAATACGAGTTTTTGGCAAGTATTATGATTTTATTAAGAAAATGAATATGCCCTCTTAATATTTCAATATGGTAGTAAACAATTGTAATAATACGATTGTCATAATTCCTTGAAAATATTTATTCTCATTATCAGAATCCCTTATGCAATAAATTCAATGTTATTTAAATAAATGTATTTAGTGGCATTCATATTAGGAGATCTTTATTAATAATTTATTGTTGTTTTATGATTACAGAAGATGTTGCTATCCGAGGAGGTGATGGGTGCAGTGGTGCGCTACGGTTTATATGCAGGGGCTCTATTCCAGATGGTATGTCTGGCTGCCTGCGTCACGTTGCCTGATCATGCCGCAGACCATGGTTCTACAAAGGTACGTACAAAAACTCTCAATATTAGAATATTTTGATTTTATTTGATTATTTATTCATTATTTTAGAGCGCTGATAGCGATGAGTGCAGCTCGGAACAATCTTCACCGGGTAGGCGTCCACATCACCGACCACGTAAACAAGACAAGAAGAAGCGGCGCTAGCTGAAGTAGACGTGATTGAAATTTATTTTCAATCTCGTGAATATTTTTTTCAGCAGATCATCTCACATTCCTGTCCACTATTGATTCATATAGTTTCAATACTGCTTTTTAAAATATATCCTAATATCTTGGATAAGAAATTGTACTCAGAACGTTATAAGATGTTCGATAATTTAATATTATGTTAGTTTCATCCATACTCATATTATTAAATAGGCATTTCTTTAATGTTTAATAGCTTAAACTATTCTGATTTAATCTGTGATAATTTTATTATTTTATAGTTTGCGTAATCTATTTACTCATGACATTGAAAATTAGTTATTCCGTCTACGTCTCTATGTGTTTAGATAAATAGTAATATGTATTTAGTGTCAATAAATAATTTTGGCAATGTCATAATGTTTAGCATAGTTTAAACTACATATTTGATGATCTATTCTGATCAAACGTAATCAATGTTAATTCAAGTTTAAAGTTTATTTCCATTTACAATGCATATTTTCTAAATAATATATTATTATTTGTGATATTTATAAGTCAATATTTTTTATTATTATATTTGAATCATTAATATGTGTATACTTAGATTTATAAAGTATCGATTTAATAATGATTAAAAAAACAATGTAGCGTACATAAATTTCTTTATTATACAATAAAACTGTATAGAAAAATCAAAGTTTATAAAAAAAAAATTATAAATAAAATATAAAATTCGAGTTATTGTACATTTTCACAGAAACGGTTAACGTTCTAATCAATAGAACGAGTAAGCGTTGTTGTGGCCGCCGTAGTATTCGTTGCCTATATCGTATCCGAGATCGTAATCTGCATATTGAAGAGGGGTGTTGTATTGAGCTGATTTTGCATACACTGAAATAATTTTATAATTATATAATACGTTAATAATATGAAAATGGATAATATTTAATTACCGGGTTCTGGAGTTGCATAGATGAATTTTTTCGGTACAACAATCGGCTTGGCGATCGACGATATCACAGGTTTCGCGACAATCGGCTGATGATGTATCGACGGAGCTGATTTTGATACAACTGCGTTGAATCCATGGACTGGATCTGCGGTGTAATCGACGGTACGAACAGAGCCGTCAGGTTCCACCAAAGAATATTGACCTGAGAATTTATAAGATATATTACAGATGCAGGTTTATTAACCCTTTAAATGCTATAGTCAACCCGGTGTGACAACTGTCTATTCGCCGCACACGATTGCGATATATACTGGAAGCTTGCTGACCCCTTGCCATTCGTTTTGTTTTGCACAGACCCTTGCCTGACCAATAATGAATTATTCTAAACTTATTAACTTCAAATGTGTTATTGAAAGTTGACACAAAAAATAAAAATATGCATAATTTTATAGGTATAAGCAGTGGGAGCTCGTGAATAAAATATTTAGAGGTCCCGCAGAAGATATTTCCAAAGTGACACAGTATGAACGGTGCGGAACTGCTCTGAGTTGCAGTGCATCACAGCGCTTGGCGACAAAACCCCCCACCTGCTACCGCCCCGCATCCATTAAATACACGATGATGCTAGCGCTGACAAGCAGACAGCGACCTCATTCTACACCGCGCGGCGTAACACTGAGTATAAATTTAATTTATATTTACTACATTTGGACGATTCAAACCAGAACCTAGAAAAATTCTTACAAAAAATAATACATAAATAATGCTGTTAACCAGAGGGATGAACCTGAATCTCCAGTAGTAATTGTTCAATATTTGGATTCAAATTAGTTAGGCAGAGTCTCAAATCTCCACGTTCAATGATTAATTAAAAGATTAGTAATCGCTCTAAAACCCTTTTCGATGAGGTATGAAGTCGGAAAAACTATCAAAAACTTTCTTTGGGTAGCCCATAACTGCTGATATTATTAGGGACCCCAATTTTTTGATTTTTTCCCGAATAACTCTTTTAATATAAATGCTACATGTCACAAACTTGCCATGCGCGCGATGTTTTTTCTCGCTCGCATCAATTACGATGTGTCAAGTGCGAGTGACACGTGCTGCGAGAGTTTAGTCTGGGGCGAGATCGTTGTAGTTGATTAGTTAAAGATAGTAAAATATAACTAATAATGAATAACCTTTTTTATTCTTAAACTAATCCATTTTTAAAATAAATGTCAAGATATTGATATATTCTTCACTTGAAATGTTTGGGGTCTCTGATAGACCCCTATCAGACGACTCAGTTGTTTTCGAGCCGCCGTGACGGAAGGGTTAAGTTAGTTGTTTGTGCTTAATCGAGAACCTCCATTTTTATCCTTGACATAGATAGACCCCCTGCAAGTCGAAATCAAATGCTGGGGATCCATATAATCCATATCATTATCATCATCATCATTTGCCAGCCATAAGGCTCTCACTCGCTGAGGGCATGGGTCTTACCAAACTCTCGAATGGTAGTCGAGGTCAAAGGAACCTGAGTCTCACACGTGACGTTAGGGCTCCCCTTTCTTGTCCATACCGCGGGGACCCAAGCCGTCTTAGTATGCGTTTTTTTTGTAAAAGTTAGACCCATAAAATGGAAATCATTGGGTTAAAGGGTTAATAAAACATGCAAAGAAGTCCAATTCTCTTATTTTTTTTATTGTGATAGTACACATGTCCTTGACGTATCTTGACATTGGTAGCCATATTGGAAACTAACGTTATTATTAGCTGTTATTAAAGCTTTCAGGCGTTTATATGTGCTCGAGGCTTTTTAGTTATCGTAAATTATTTTTAAAGCATTGTTATGATGTTTTAGCCTCCGTATTTGTTGTCCTTTTTGACTTTTGGCTATTTCCGAAGATGAAAAACACCACGAAAGGATGACTTTTAGTCAACTTGACAATGAGACTAAACACGACAATGAGAATTGTATTCCAAAAATGCTTCAAAAATTGGAAAAATCGTGATCACGCGAGGTTTATATCTAATAGAGACTTCTTTGGAGGGAAAAAATGTATTGTCCAATAAATAAATTGTTTTTTTGAGAAAAAAAAATCTGCATAATATTTGGTTGAGATTGATTAATGATTAATTTTACCCTTGACGACGTCTCCATCCCGAGTCTCGTGCTGAGATTTGACATCGCCTGTCGAATGATCAGCTACTCCGTAGTTGAAGGCATACTTCGGATGATCCTGAAAATAAATATTAATTATGCAATGTGAAAATGGCACAGTCGAGCATTTTCACTTGTTGGAAAATTGTATCAATGGGTGATTAAGGCACTTTTCACACGCATTTTGTCACATAAATTCTTTAGCTTATTCACAGGCATACAAAGACATTTTCATCACACGGGCTTAACACAAATAAGGAATTTTCATATTAATTAAAATTGCAGTCGATTAGTTTTCACAATTTTTGTTCAGTCTCAAGATTTGCATATTTTAGTGAAATGTTGTCGCAATAATGCAAAAAAATATTTTTATAATGTCACGTCGTTATACTTATGAAACAATGCAATGCAAGTCCAAGAAGATTAACCAAGAACAATTAGAAATTAAAATTCTGTAAATAATTACGATCATGCCTGAGAGTTTTCTTAAGAATTCTCCATGTTTCGTCATTCGAAAAATGTGGAAAATTATTTGTCACGGCTATGCAATTCATATAATCGCATAATTTCTGCCGGAATTAGTGACCTTATTCTCTTTATATTTATTTAAATAATCTTAGAATCGAAGCCATAATTGATGAGATACCATCACATAATTCAGGATATTCATACATCACGATCGTTGTGACGATTTCATCTAAGCACAATCATCCTTGAACTGATTTTCATTTAAACTGCATATAAAAATTCTTTTCATATTAATTGAGATGATTTTATTAAAAAAACGTGATATGGCAAACATTGATTCGAAATATTTCGTGGTAATAAATTATATATATATAAAAGCTCACGTAGTAATCGATGTCGTATCCTGAATATCCTGGCCTGGCTTGTCCATATCCTGCGAACAGGCCCACGCTGATCAACACCACAAATAAACTTTTGGTCATCTTTGGTTCACAAAATATCAATACGATGCACAACCGAGCAATTCCGCGATATTCGAGTGCGTACAGGAAATATTTTCTGCGTGTTGTATCTGTTTCGAGACTCTAATAGAGATTGGGGAAAAAACACTGGGTGCTTGTATTTATAAATGGCCTTATTTCTGTGACCCGCTGGGGTTCAGAAGTGGTGGGGCCGAGGAAAACCTTCCGTTTTGTCTGCCAGAAAATTGCCGCCGAAGACAGTCGTCAGAATTTGTCTGGTATGTGTGCGGTGGAAGAATACATGCATTCGGTTACGCAAATATTTTTACTCATGAGATTCTGCGATGCGATAAATGTCGTTTTTCGATATTGTAACAGTGTTATTGAATGCCGATCAACGAATATTCCCACATTGGTTGTATTTCGATACGTGTTTCATTCATATCTGATTCGATTTTTTATTGAAACCGTTGCGAAATCCGCATCGACAATTTGAACTATTCATTTGTAAAATAAATGAAGCGTTAAAACAAATGAATTAAATTTGAATAATAAGTAATTTATTAAAATACGAACAACACTTCCTCTTCTTGAAAGAAAAATGTGATTTTCAACGTATTTATTGTTCGGATTATTGATTTTTTCACCCCTAAATCAGTATTTCATTGACCCGAAAAATTATTTGTCTAAAGTAGAGAGATTTTGTGAATACGAAGGATATTAAAGAAACATCAAATTTATCTCTTAAATATTTTCACTGGTCATTATTGTATCTTCTCGTCAATTATGAAAGGATTACTCTCTAGCTTATTTTATTCCAATTGCATTCTTACTTTGCTATCGCCTGATAATAGATTTTCAATGCATTTTACGAATTAACATGCAATACAATTTTTTTTGCTTAAATGTGCAAAAAATGGACCGAAAGAGTTGAAAAAAAAAAACATTTTTATGTTTTTAATATAATTATATGCTTCATTCCAAAAAAAATACATTTTTTTTGGAACGTTTTGGGCATGAAGGGGTTAAGCTGCTCCTGCACTGTGAACCATGGAGATGCAACCCTCTGCGATAATTTTTCTATGCTTTGTTGTGAATATAAGTGCAATGGAGACTTCAACAGGCTATTATCAAAATTTAAGAATGGTTCTGTTCTATTTAAATGAACCAAAAACTGCTAGCTTTTAGTAAAAACAGTAGATTTAAGGTGTCTTTTTCGATGGTGGCATTTAAGCCCTGATTCATAAAAGTCGGCGTGAGCGGCAGTCCCTCCTATAGTGCTTCTTTCTAGAGCGTCGTTTTCTACAATAACAAAATATAATGCGCGGGCGTAAACTAATTATTTAAAATATGTGACGGGAAAAATGTTTGAAGTATTGATTTCGTTCAATTTATAAAATACTATTAAAAAAAACCTAGTCACAAATTTTGTATTGGTGCCTAGTCTTTTATAGGGCGCGTTTCTATAGCGTGGTCTTTATTTCGGCGCTATAGAGGGCTTCACATTTATAATTCCTACATGTACGAGATTCTAGATCGCAGTCCGGAAATCATTATTGGCTCTCGAAAGATTGTTAACCAAGCCGTGGCGATGGAGTCTATTTGGCACCCCAAGATTTTTAATTTTCTCGAATAACTCTTTTAATATAAAACCTTCACATCATAAACTTATTGTATTTGTCTTAAAAAAGCTAAAGAATTAATAAACGTTGTTCTTTATTGTCTGCAATTGAAAAAATAAAAACGACAATATTCGCTTCTGTTGCCACGGGCGCGATGTTTTTTCTCGCTCGCATCTGTTACGATGTTGCCGAGCACGAGTGAAACTGTGCGGCAAGAACTCAGTCTACCGCGGGAGATCGCGGAGTGAGCGTGTCATTTATGTGTTATGTTGCTTAGTCCATTTATAATAAATGACAAGATATGTATTAAGAATTCATTAATAACTTGACTAAAAATGCTTGGGGTCTCTGAGAGACCCCCTTCGGACGACGCGGATGTTTTTGAGCCACCGTGACGGATAAGTTAAAGAATTATAAAATATTCTTGAAACACAATCAGCTTAGAACGTTACGATTTTTAAAAAAATCCTTTAATGTACTTCAATATATGGCGAGTGTTTAATTAATTAAATAAATAATAGTAAATTTAGTATAAATCTCTTCATATTAGCCGGATATGACTTCTTCCAACTTTGCTCCCTGTCTTCATCTTCAATATCGAGGAAATAAAGATAGAACTACTAAAGGAATTAAATGTCATACGGCATATTTCGGTAGAAGTGAAGATTTAAAAAAAAATCCACTTATTTTTTTGAATATATATAATTTAACCCATTTTTTCCCAGTGTTCCAATATTGGAACATTTTGTTTTTAATCACCATTCCAATATCCATTGACGAATATAAATTAAGATTCCAACTGACCAGCGTTAGGAGGTTCTGATGCAGTGATTTTTCAATTTTAACTTGTGGGGATTGAACCAGGGGCTTTAACCGATCCGTCACGGCGACTCAAAACCAACCGCGTCGTCCGAGGGGGGTCTATTTACTATGGAAAATATACCGCAAGCATTTCATGTCAAAATATTGATGAATTCATCATTATTATCTTGACTTTTTTCTTAAAAATGGATTATTCTATGAATAGATATAGTTATTCATGACATGCTTCATAATTTGATTGTTATTTTGGATTTTTAAACTAATCAATATGACGCGTAAATGACACAAACACTCGGCGATGCCTCGCCGCAGAGTGAGGAGACGCCGCCGGTAAACCGACCGCCGTAGTGTACGTTTCACTCGCTCTAGGCACTTCGTACCGGATGCGAGCGAAAACAAACATCACGCCAGAAGCGAATATTGTTGTTTTTATTTATTTTTTCACAATTAAAGTCAATGATTATTTATAATATTTATTCTTTAGACTTTTTTAGATAAATACAAAAATTTTGCGACATATAAGATTTATATTAAAAGAGTTATTTGAGAAAAAACAAATTATTAGGGTACATAATAGGTTAAAAACATAATTTACATTTAACAAAAAATGTCAACTGACGAGTAAGATTAGTCAACGTTTATAGTCATTTTTATTTAAAGATCATATTAATTATAATTGATCATTGTTGGAGATTCGTTGTATTGTATTGAAATATACTGTGTGTCTTATTTTAGTGTGTCAACTTTTCGCCCATTATATGCCCAGTGTTCCGATTTCGGAAAATGTTGGAAAATTCGTATAAGACCAATACAAATTTAAATAAAAAAAAAATCGGGAATATATGGATTAGTAGTTACTGTAATATTAATTAAAAAAAATATTTATTTAGTATTCTACCGCTGTATGAATTTGAGCTAATTTCTGGTTACATATAATAAATTATTACTCAACTAGTCTAAATTCTATTACGATGAGAACAATTCTCACATGGTGTTTCTAATGCACATACATACATGCAAACATAATAAGGGAACATTTCAGAATATTTTCGTTAATGGAAACATATGGGTTTTAGTTATACAATGTAATTGCAACCTCGGTTCCAATCCCATGCGTATTTTTTTTCAAGAACAATCAACTAGGGTCAGTGAATATTTCGGAATATTTCGCATTGGAAAATAATTTATTACGTCGTGTAAAAAAAGTCACTTATTGTGTTGTTTGTTTTGAATTTGCCGCCATTTTGAATTTATTTTCGAATTAATAAAATGTCGCTGTGGTTTCGACAAATTGCCAAGATTCTTATAAAGATTATCATCTTTTTTTTAAGAAAAAAACTTGCTAATCTGTCAAGTGATTTTGGTCAAATGTATCATCCGCTACCATGTGAAATCTTTGACAATATACAGTCATGAGCAGATTTATGCCTGTGGTGTAATGATGTAATCGTAGTTTACATGACATGAAACATCATTATCTGTCCGTGTGAAACTGCATATGTTAATTGTTCGCCACAAAGAGCAGATTGTTGTGCGGAAAATCGAGGATTGGATGTGAAATGTAAGGCAATCGTTGCGGCCCAACGCGAAACTCTGTTTAAAAATAATTCGCGATTAATAATAATTAAAATTACCGCGTGTGTAATATGATGTTACATAAAACGATTATATCAAATTCTGCATTGTTTCAAATTGGATTAGATAATATGCGTTCCCGTGGTGTTGCATTGCTTGAGGTCCTGCTGTCAAGGTTGTTTTATAGCAAGTCTCTTTTAGATAACAATCGGCGTTTTCATTTTCCATTGTGTGCCGTTTCGGTTTTTGTTTAATTTTTGCTATAATTTTCATTTGCGAAAAAAGTACGTGCATACGTATAATCGTGACGGTAAAATTCATTTTTGTCCATTGTTTGTGCAGACTGTATTGCCTCACATATATCGGTGATAATTATATATGAATGTATAATGTAGCAGTAGCACGATTCCAAAACTATACAAAAATATCCCCATATTTATTTTTAAGGGAATTAAACACATTGCTTACGGGGCGAATCGCGGTCAAACATGCGCTGGGGCGGGGCGCGCGTTAGTCGAAATTTAGTGAAACATCGTTTTTTTTAAAAAAAAAAAAAAAAAACTTTTTTATTAATACATCTTATAGCAGGGGTCATTTAACTTGAAACGTAGCTTTTTTTTTTAAACATGGTTTGATCATGGTCTTTTGAATGTTGAACTTTGAATATTTATATAGAAGACTTGGGTATAGTCCATTAGTCGTTGGGTCCCTGGGATATGCCATAAATTATTATAAGAACATATTTGAAAAAAACAAAACATTATAATAGATACAGCAGATCAAAGTGCATAGTATCGACTGAAGAAAAAACAAGATATTATAACAGTGTAATAAATAAATATATTCTTAAATGGTGTTCATTTTGCAGTAAATATTAAACATTAAAGAATTCTGTTCTACTATAAATTTAGATTCAATTCACATGTATACGAGGTATGTAATAGAGCTTCAAGAATATTGGGCTTTGTCTTGAGAAATTCTCATTACATATATAGCACCTTAGTGATAAGGTTGCTATAAGATAAACTGGTTCGGAGTTTACTTGAATCAGGATCTATCGTCTGGGCGTTATATGACATTTTTTTATATTCTCAGGCTAGAGAAAATCCAGAAGATTTTTTTAAGATATATCATGTGGGAATTTGGATTTTACCCGAGCTTATACCCCAATGCATGGATTCAGGGTTGGCTTGGGCATGTAACTCTCAGGAAAGAAGGTCGATCTACTTGGCAAAGCACTTCTTCAAGCACTCTCTTGTTGGCGCCACCTCACTACCATCGAGCTCGTTCGCTTGTGGTTTTTCTTCCGCCAAATGTGAGGACAGGTGCTCTCGGAAACTCTCCGGTAACCTGAGATATTACTCTGCTCAACTACTTGCCTAATCATGTTGATATTTACGATGTAAAGTATCGCCATTTTGTTGTATGAGATTTTATAATTTCTTATAACAGAGCAATTAATGACGATATTTGTTCTTATATACATTCGTTATATATTAATATTAATATTTTTTTATTTTATGCTATGCTTTTTATTTTATACTTTGTCCTTTTTTATATAGTATCTTCATTATTGTACTTTTATATGCTATATTTTTTTTTATCACTATATATGTTTGTTATGAGTGGTTGGCGTATTGGTTTACTCTATAATACCAACCACGCATTGTCTTTTAATAATAAATAAATATATTAAACAATTGCCGACTTTTGTTGGCAATTTCTAAACACACTTCTTCTTGTAAAAGAGTCATAAAATATTTCGAATATATGGTTTTATATACACTTGCCGCATTTGCCCAAAATCTGCTCAAGATTATTATCAAGAATCTAACCAAAAAAAAACACTAAAAAAACAAAGGCTAGCGTGTGATGTGCGCGCCCCGGCCGTACACAAAAATGCTTTTAACGTGGAATCTACGATCCCCGTAAACAATGAGTTAATAATAATAATAACACAATTTCAGATTTGAATACTTGAAAACGGTTAAGATTTTATTTACTACTTACTTGGAATTTGTATCCAAGAGTGGAAGGCTAGGCCTTTTTTTCCTATTCATGGGAGATTTTATCGAATATTTTATTTATATTAGGTGGGTTGTGAAAAAAACTATTAATAAAAATTACCAACCACAATTTCATAATTATTGAGTATCTCTTCCCTTCTATTTTGTAAATTTTCCATGACCATGTTGTGTAAAACTTTGTGTAACGGTTTGAATTAAAATATTGATTAAGGTGATTTTCATCATCGTTCACATTTTGGATTTTATTTCTTTGAGAGTGCTCCATAGATCTAAAAAAGGAGTCGTATGGAGCAAGGTTTGGTGAGTACGACGGTTGTAATAAAACTATTCAGTTCAGTTCTTGGATTTTTTCCGGCATTCATTCTTGCTGTATGTCGTCTTGTTGCAGTATTACTCCACTTCAGTTGACTTAACACTTCTTAGTAATTGTCGACAATAAACTTCGGACATTTCAATAATTCAAAGTGAATGATCACTCGAATATTTTACTAAATGTACAAAATAACCTTGCGTAAATTTAATCCTGCCTTCGGGATCGGAATGAATGTTTATTTTTTTAAATCTATTGTTTTTACGACTGACTAAATATCCATCCTATTCACTTTTCCAATCCGATTTAAATAAAACTGCATTATGGACAATGAAGGTCCTAGTTTCTGGCTTAATTCGTCCAAGGTTTGAATATTATCAAAATCAATTTAAAATTTTAATCGTTCTTCCTTAAAACCTGGCTGTCTTCCACTTCTTGGAATGTCCTTAAGGCTCCCATTACAAGATTAAAACTATTAAAATCAGAACTGGCAGAATTGTCCTCGGTCGAAAAAAAAACAGCATCGAGTGAAAAATTTGTTAGTCGTCGATTATGATCTTAGAAATTGTATCCTTAATAATGAAAAAAGCTTTAACGTTCTACAAAAATATATCTCATAAAGAATTTGATTTGAAAAATGATAAAAATTATTTTCATTTGATTTCGTGAAAAATACATGTTTTTTTATAATGTTTATATATAAATAAAAATTAGTTTTGTTTAATTTCACAATTATAAAAATTGATAATCCTTATTATTTTCGAAACATCAGGGGGGGGAGCAACCTCATCATGCCCCACCTGATTTTAAAGTCACGAGCCGCTCATGATTATAATTATAAATATTTTTAATAGACTATAAATATAACTAGAATATTAATAATTCTAGATACAAAGTGAAAAAATTGATAACTTTTTATTTCATTGAATTATGATTTATTTTTTTAATTATTCAGGGGTTATTATTTAAATTATTCATAGAATCAGATTTGCTCTCCAATTAAGTTTGGTAATGATACAATAGAAAATTCAACTCGATTTATAATTGTGAGAAAAATTTTCTGCAGATTATTAGTCGTGATTCTATAAAATTATGGCAAAAATTTGCACAATTCAACAATGCATAAAACATCAATCGACCATACTTAATTATGGAAGGCTTAAGTTTCAGAGGAAAATGAGTTAATTGTTAGCTTAAAGTAGCAAAGCTTTCTGTAAAAATATATATTTGATTCGATTATTAAATAAAATAAAAATTGAGATTATATTTACTGTAAATGACTGCTGAAAAAAAATTAGGAAATAATACTTTATGATATTGGTATCTAAATAAGGTTTTATTTTTTTTATTTTTAATAAATCATGCTAGATTGCTTTCAGTCCCAAACGTTGGTTCATTTACCACAGTGTGGTGCAACGCGACGGCGTATCATCCCTTCGCCATTCATCGACAGACGAGGTCGCGACTATGATCTACAAGAGCGGTGTTGCGGTCAGAGACGTGACATGTTGCCATCGTCCATACATTAGCGAGGTATCGACAAAAAGAAGTGTTGGATGTGTCAACATCGGGGTCAGCCGCGTTAAATCGACAACAGTGGTACCCGCGTGGAGCAAGAGTCAGCGTGCGAACCCTATTGTGTTGTGCGCACGTTCGGGCGGCCGCGGGACTGTCCCATTGTCCCATTGCGTCACCCTCAATGCCACACGGCATCTCACTGTGAGGCGGCGCACATGTCTCTTGTGCTAGGGTTACTCTGTGCAAGGACGACAGTCGCTCTTTGTTTTAAATTTTGCATTAACATTCGGCTACGTTCTCAATGCTAGATTTGTTGCAGAAATTCATCATGAATAAAAAGGAATGCATTATATCCTCTGGCCAGTTAATTCTTTGCTGTGGTAGGAGTGAGCAAGAGCAAATTTGTTATATTTCTTGGTTTGGCTCTCTTCTTCGTTACAAGAAGTTGTAGGACCTCTTCCGAAAGCATCCATCCGCTCTCCCATACAATTATGCATATAGCACCATATCCTGTTAGTACTAAATTTGAAATATGTGCCTAATTAAGGCAGCCCAAAAGAATATATATTTATTGTATAATTCTTGTTGATGATCATGATGATTTCGTGCTCGCCATTGTTGGAGTTACCACCGTCCTTTAGATCACCCCAAGAATAGCAATTGGCTACGTATTCCAAGTATTGACCTGCTAGGTTTACAGATGGAGGTCTTAATGTCAAGAGCTAGAAACAGTCGCCGTGTCGTCTCATTGCTTCCATCCGAACGAATTTATTCTTTGACACTACGACAGGAAGTTTATAAGGATAACAAAGGAGCGGTGTCAGCCTAGTCCTGGATAATCTTATCTCCACATCATCGTTAGTGACACAGATAATAAGTTAATATCCTCCATACATCTGAACCTGCGATCGTATCTAGCTTTTGATTTGTTTAACATGCTTGTAATACATCTAATTTTGTCATTAAAGGTAAAATGTTTAAGCCACAGAAGGTCAGCTTTGTTTCCGACTTTCGTAGTATTTTATCTTTTTAAGGCGTAATTATTTTATTAAGAACTAGTTAAAATTTGAATGTTTAAACTTGGACATATATGTTATCAATGATTTGATCTTTGCAGTTTTAAGTTTTAATCAGTGTTTGGTCTTACCAAGCCATAGGTCTAACCATATTGTGTAAAAAAAACAGGAATATACTTTGATTTTTACTTATTACGAACTGACATTTCGAATTCCAGAATGGTTCAAATAACTTTGATAAGACCCAACGTACCTCGGTATAGTCTGAACGAATCGGAAGTATCAGTGTTTAATTCAATTAAGAAAGAACGACGTATTGCCAACATTGATGAGATAAGAGCAGAATCGTTGAAGGAGCTCCGATGATTTAAAAAAAACCACTTGTAGTGGTGAATAATGTATCCAATGGAGATTTCTTTAACAAAAGACAAAAGAAGATGTGACAAAAATAATATTAATGAATAGATGAAGATTTTTTTGACATATTCTTATAAAAACCTTGTTTAAAAATTATAACGTTTTAAAGAATTTAACACAAAACGTATTGCATCAGCACGGCTAGGTTGAGTGCCGATGGGGTATATTAGGTACCCCATTTTTTTTATTTTTCTCGAATAACTCTTTTAATATAAATCCCACATGTCACAAACTTTTTGCATTTGTCTAAAAAAATTGTCTAATGAATAACTATTATAAATAATCGTTGTCCTTTATTATCTGCAATTGCGAAAAAAATCATTTTCGCTCGCATCCGGTACGAAGTGCCAAGTGCGAGTGAAAGGTACGACGGTCGGTCTATCGGCGACGTGTCCTCAGTCTGCGGTGGGACATCGTCAGGTGTGCGTGTCAATTACGCATCATATTGTTTAGTAGAAAAATCCAAAACATCGACCAAATTTTAAAGCATGAACAACTATTTTTATTCTTAGAATAATCCATTTTTTTTTGAAAATTCAAGATATTGATAAAGAGTTATTCAATATCTTGACTTGAAATACTTGATAGATGTCTAACATCAATATATAATACATCAGATTCTCTTTTATCCGACATTATATAAAAAGTATCAGACAAAATGGTTTAAAAAAAAATGATTTTATTATTTATGATATGTTTGAATAAAAACAAATGAATGGCTAGTAACGATTATTGATATTGACAGTGGTTAAGAAAATTTGATTTCTTAAATTTAATCGAATATATGCATATTAAAGCAGAGGTAAATATATGTAATCATTACCACAAGACAGTTCGTATAAGTAATTATATGTGTAGCTCTAAGAAATATGTAATTTTGTAGATATATTTTCGAGACGAAGAGGACAAGGCCGACGTTTGGACCATATCTCGGTATTTACATATTTATTTTATATTTGACTATCTTCAATGCATTCGATAAATATGCATTATACAATCGGCGGCTTTCAAAACATATTATTAAATAAATAAACAAATAAATAGTTAATTTTTCAATGCCCTGAATAAATTTCTAATCTTTCTAATTTAATTTGTAAATAAAATTAGCATTATTACCATTATTATGGAACGCGTGGATAATTGTTAACGGACGTGTGGACATGTGCGCAATTCTGTGAGCATAATCAATTTTTCGCCAATCACCGCAAAGAGGCATCGCGCGTAATGTTATGTTAACATATTCTGATTTCGTTTCACGTATATCTGCGAGAAGACAGTGAAAGTGCCAAGTGCTAGGTAAACACACATGTACACACACACAGTTTTTCCAACAATTTTCGCATAGCACAATACGTCAATATATTGCGAGTGCACAATGAGACAGAGTGACACTCGCGCTATATATTCACGTGAGAGAGGAGCGTATTGTGCCATGTGCAAAAACTTGTACCTGTGCAGATTTATGCCCGTGCTGTAGATAAAGCGGTCTGGACATAAAGAAGTGTGTGCATGTATCGTGTACAATAGCTTTTTTTTCTTCTTGTTTATGCTTTGAATAAGGGAAAGGTGATGCATTCACGACGCTCCACTACTGTCAATCAAATCGCTGTGTGGTGTTGGAATATGCAACATAGGAATGGTCAGCCTATGCAAATACGTGATGCAGTCACTGCAATTATTCAGAGAATACGGAAAATGTGCTATGAATATCTTCACATTTATTATAGAAAATTTTATTAGTTAATGTACATTTTGGTTAGATTTATTAGGTTGAGTCATAAACAACGTCCGATTTTTTATCATTTAAAAAAAAAATTCACAGTTATATTAATCCTGATTGACTTGCTCGTCATTAATGAAAGTTTTTCCATTAAAAAAAATCTGTAATGAACAGAAAAGATGGTAGTTCGTAGGTGCAAGATTTGGGTAGTAGCGTGGATGTGGAAAAACAGACCAGTTGAGCTCCAGATTTTTTTGTGAACCGGTGAAAGTAAAGGATTGCCACGAATCACGAATCCTTCTCCATCCTTTACAACACCTTTTCGTTTGACGAGTGCAGGACGCTTTTCCAGTAATTTTTCATGAAATCTTTTCAGCTGTTGAACGTATGTATCGGCAGTAATCGTTTTGTTGCGCTTCATCAGCTCGTAGTGGATTATACATACACAAATTAAAGTTTTCTTACCATGAATATTTGCTTTAGGGTCCGGTAGGAGTGGTTGATCCTTATTCAACCATCGTCTTTTGCGGACAATATTTTCATAAGTGATCCATTTTTCATCGCCTGTTATTCTGTCCTATCCAAAAAAGGCTTTTTGATTCTGATAAACTGTAGATTGTGACGTATTGAGTCTCACTGTCGACTCGATTGTTCCAAGATCGCATTTAAAATGTCGTCGTCGAAGTCGGAAGGGCGAACGAAATTTAACAAAACATTTTTAACTGCCCGATCGGCTATCGGTTATCCTAATATATATCATCTTTTATAAATATTATATATATTTTATAGATATTATAGATATTAAATAATTATATATATCTATATATAATCTCACTTTCAATGGTGTACAATGCTGTCGCAAGAATGTTTTTTTAAGTGGAATAACTCCATTCATTCCAATCATAGTTAAACAAGTTTTTCTTGCATTAATTTTCCTTTTATAATAATCGAATAAAGCGAGATGATTTTGTGGGGAATTTTAAACAGGAAACTATGGATGAAGAAATTATTTTTTACAAAATCTCTATGCAAGTAAATGCAAAATTTAGAGCTTTTTATTTATTTGGAAAATAAGTCCTCAAAATTTGAGTAATATCACGAACATAAGTAGTTTTTTTAGTTAACTTAATCGTAATTCTAAGTAAAGTTGATTTTGTATTACTAGATATATTTATTTTTTATTTGTTAAATAATCGATTATTTATAAATATTTTTATTATTTATAAATAATCGATTATTTATAAATAATAAAAATATTTATAAATAATCGATTATTTAACAAATAAAAAATAAATATATCTAGTAATACAAAATCAACTTTACTTAGAATTACGATTAAGTTAACTAAAAAAACTACTTATGTTCGTGATATTACTCAAATTTTGAGGACTTATTTTCCAAATAAATAAAAAGCTCTAAATTTTGCATTTACTTGCATAGAGATTTTGTAAAAAATAATTTCTTCATCCATAGTTTCCTGTTTAAAATTCCCCACAAAATCATCTCGCTTTATTCGATTATTATAAAAGGAAAATTAATGCAAGAAAAACTTGTTTAACTATGATTGGAATGAATGGAGTTATTCCACTTAAAAAAACATTCTTGCGACAGCATTGTACACCATTGAAAGTGAGATTATATATAGATATATATAATTATTTAATATCTATAATATCTATAAAATATATATAATATTTATAAAAGATGATATATATTAGGATAACCGATAGCCGATCGGGCAGTTAAAAATGTTTTGTTAAATTTCGTTCGCCCTTCCGACTTCGACGACGACATTTTAAATGCGATCTTGGAACAATCGAGTCGACAGTGAGACTCAATACGTCACAATCTACAGTTTATCAGAATCAAAAAGCCTTTTTTGGATAGGACAGAATAACAGGCGATGAAAAATGGATCACTTATGAAAATATTGTCCGCAAAAGACGATGGTTGAATAAGGATCAACCACTCCTACCGGACCCTAAAGCAAATATTCATGGTAAGAAAACTTTAATTTGTGTATGTATAATCCACTACGAGCTGATGAAGCGCAACAAAACGATTACTGCCGATACATACGTTCAACAGCTGAAAAGATTTCATGAAAAATTACTGGAAAAGCGTCCTGCACTCGTCAAACGAAAAGGTGTTGTAAAGGATGGAGAAGGATTCGTGATTCGTGGCAATCCTTTACTTTCACCGGTTCACAAAAAAATCTGGAGCTCAACTGGTCTGTTTTTCCACATCCACGCTACTACCCAAATCTTGCACCTACGAACTACCATCTTTTCTGTTCATTACAGATTTTTTTTAATGGAAAAACTTTCATTAATGACGAGCAAGTCAATCAGGATTAATATAACTGTGAATTTTTTTTTTAAATGATAAAAAATCGGACGTTGTTTATGACTCAACCTAATAAATCTAACCAAAATGTACATTAACTAATAAAATTTTCTATAATAAATGTGAAGATATTCATAGCACATTTTCCGTATTCTCTGAATAATTGCAGTGACTGCATCACGTATTTGCATAGGCTGACCATTCCTATGTTGCATATTCCAACACCACACAGCGATTTGATTGACAGTAGTGGAGCGTCGTGAATGCATCACCTTTCCCTTATTCAAAGCATAAACAAGAAGAAAAAAAAGCTATTGTACACGATACATGCACACACTTCTTTATGTCCAGACCGCTTTATCTACAGCACGGGCATAAATCTGCACAGGTACAAGTTTTTGCACATGGCACAATACGCTCCTCTCTCACGTGAATATATAGCGCGAGTGTCACTCTGTCTCATTGTGCACTCGCAATATATTGACGTATTGTGCTATGCGAAAATTGTTGGAAAAACTGTGTGTGTGTACATGTGTGTTTACCTAGCACTTGGCACTTTCACTGTCTTCTCGCAGATATACGTGAAACGAAATCAGAATATGTTAACATAACATTACGCGCGATGCCTCTTTGCGGTGATTGGCGAAAAATTGATTATGCTCACAGAATTGCGCACATGTCCACACGTCCGTTAACAATTATCCACGCGTTCCATAATAATGGTAATAATGCTAATTTTATTTACAAATTAAATTAGAAAGATTAGAAATTTATTCAGGGCATTGAAAAATTAACTATTTATTTGTTTATTTATTTAATAATATGTTTTGAAAGCCGCCGATTGTATAATGCATATTTATCGAATGCATTGAAGATAG
This sequence comes from Philopotamus ludificatus, assembly GCA_022495035.1. Classification (NCBI taxonomy): domain Eukaryota; kingdom Metazoa; phylum Arthropoda; class Insecta; order Trichoptera; family Philopotamidae; genus Philopotamus; species Philopotamus ludificatus. The sequence continues at coordinate 4,952 of JAGXCT010036628.1, read as the reverse complement.
TCAAATATAAAATAAATATGTAAATACCGAGATATGGTCCAAACGTCGGCCTTGTCCTCTTCGTCTCGAAAATATATCTACAAAATTACATATTTCTTAGAGCTACACATATAATTACTTATACGAACTGTCTTGTGGTAATGATTACATATATTTACCTCTGCTTTAATATGCATATATTCGATTAAATTTAAGAAATCAAATTTTCTTAACCACTGTCAATATCAATAATCGTTACTAGCCATTCATTTGTTTTTATTCAAACATATCATAAATAATAAAATCATTTTTTTTTAAACCATTTTGTCTGATACTTTTTATATAATGTCGGATAAAAGAGAATCTGATGTATTATATATTGATGTTAGACATCTATCAAGTATTTCAAGTCAAGATATTGAATAACTCTTTATCAATATCTTGAATTTTCAAAAAAAAATGGATTATTCTAAGAATAAAAATAGTTGTTCATGCTTTAAAATTTGGTCGATGTTTTGGATTTTTCTACTAAACAATATGATGCGTAATTGACACGCACACCTGACGATGTCCCACCGCAGACTGAGGACACGTCGCCGATAGACCGACCGTCGTACCTTTCACTCGCACTTGGCACTTCGTACCGGATGCGAGCGAAAATGATTTTTTTCGCAATTGCAGATAATAAAGGACAACGATTATTTATAATAGTTATTCATTAGACAATTTTTTTAGACAAATGCAAAAAGTTTGTGACATGTGGGATTTATATTAAAAGAGTTATTCGAGAAAAATAAAAAAAATGGGGTACCTAATATACCCCATCGGCACTCAACCTAGCCGTGCTGATGCAATACGTTTTGTGTTAAATTCTTTAAAACGTTATAATTTTTAAACAAGGTTTTTATAAGAATATGTCAAAAAAATCTTCATCTATTCATTAATATTATTTTTGTCACATCTTCTTTTGTCTTTTGTTAAAGAAATCTCCATTGGATACATTATTCACCACTACAAGTGGTTTTTTTTAAATCATCGGAGCTCCTTCAACGATTCTGCTCTTATCTCATCAATGTTGGCAATACGTCGTTCTTTCTTAATTGAATTAAACACTGATACTTCCGATTCGTTCAGACTATACCGAGGTACGTTGGGTCTTATCAAAGTTATTTGAACCATTCTGGAATTCGAAATGTCAGTTCGTAATAAGTAAAAATCAAAGTATATTCCTGTTTTTTTTACACAATATGGTTAGACCTATGGCTTGGTAAGACCAAACACTGATTAAAACTTAAAACTGCAAAGATCAAATCATTGATAACATATATGTCCAAGTTTAAACATTCAAATTTTAACTAGTTCTTAATAAAATAATTACGCCTTAAAAAGATAAAATACTACGAAAGTCGGAAACAAAGCTGACCTTCTGTGGCTTAAACATTTTACCTTTAATGACAAAATTAGATGTATTACAAGCATGTTAAACAAATCAAAAGCTAGATACGATCGCAGGTTCAGATGTATGGAGGATATTAACTTATTATCTGTGTCACTAACGATGATGTGGAGATAAGATTATCCAGGACTAGGCTGACACCGCTCCTTTGTTATCCTTATAAACTTCCTGTCGTAGTGTCAAAGAATAAATTCGTTCGGATGGAAGCAATGAGACGACACGGCGACTGTTTCTAGCTCTTGACATTAAGACCTCCATCTGTAAACCTAGCAGGTCAATACTTGGAATACGTAGCCAATTGCTATTCTTGGGGTGATCTAAAGGACGGTGGTAACTCCAACAATGGCGAGCACGAAATCATCATGATCATCAACAAGAATTATACAATAAATATATATTCTTTTGGGCTGCCTTAATTAGGCACATATTTCAAATTTAGTACTAACAGGATATGGTGCTATATGCATAATTGTATGGGAGAGCGGATGGATGCTTTCGGAAGAGGTCCTACAACTTCTTGTAACGAAGAAGAGAGCCAAACCAAGAAATATAACAAATTTGCTCTTGCTCACTCCTACCACAGCAAAGAATTAACTGGCCAGAGGATATAATGCATTCCTTTTTATTCATGATGAATTTCTGCAACAAATCTAGCATTGAGAACGTAGCCGAATGTTAATGCAAAATTTAAAACAAAGAGCGACTGTCGTCCTTGCACAGAGTAACCCTAGCACAAGAGACATGTGCGCCGCCTCACAGTGAGATGCCGTGTGGCATTGAGGGTGACGCAATGGGACAATGGGACAGTCCCGCGGCCGCCCGAACGTGCGCACAACACAATAGGGTTCGCACGCTGACTCTTGCTCCACGCGGGTACCACTGTTGTCGATTTAACGCGGCTGACCCCGATGTTGACACATCCAACACTTCTTTTTGTCGATACCTCGCTAATGTATGGACGATGGCAACATGTCACGTCTCTGACCGCAACACCGCTCTTGTAGATCATAGTCGCGACCTCGTCTGTCGATGAATGGCGAAGGGATGATACGCCGTCGCGTTGCACCACACTGTGGTAAATGAACCAACGTTTGGGACTGAAAGCAATCTAGCATGATTTATTAAAAATAAAAAAAATAAAACCTTATTTAGATACCAATATCATAAAGTATTATTTCCTAATTTTTTTTCAGCAGTCATTTACAGTAAATATAATCTCAATTTTTATTTTATTTAATAATCGAATCAAATATATATTTTTACAGAAAGCTTTGCTACTTTAAGCTAACAATTAACTCATTTTCCTCTGAAACTTAAGCCTTCCATAATTAAGTATGGTCGATTGATGTTTTATGCATTGTTGAATTGTGCAAATTTTTGCCATAATTTTATAGAATCACGACTAATAATCTGCAGAAAATTTTTCTCACAATTATAAATCGAGTTGAATTTTCTATTGTATCATTACCAAACTTAATTGGAGAGCAAATCTGATTCTATGAATAATTTAAATAATAACCCCTGAATAATTAAAAAAATAAATCATAATTCAATGAAATAAAAAGTTATCAATTTTTTCACTTTGTATCTAGAATTATTAATATTCTAGTTATATTTATAGTCTATTAAAAATATTTATAATTATAATCATGAGCGGCTCGTGACTTTAAAATCAGGTGGGGCATGATGAGGTTGCTCCCCCCCCTGATGTTTCGAAAATAATAAGGATTATCAATTTTTATAATTGTGAAATTAAACAAAACTAATTTTTATTTATATATAAACATTATAAAAAAACATGTATTTTTCACGAAATCAAATGAAAATAATTTTTATCATTTTTCAAATCAAATTCTTTATGAGATATATTTTTGTAGAACGTTAAAGCTTTTTTCATTATTAAGGATACAATTTCTAAGATCATAATCGACGACTAACAAATTTTTCACTCGATGCTGTTTTTTTTTCGACCGAGGACAATTCTGCCAGTTCTGATTTTAATAGTTTTAATCTTGTAATGGGAGCCTTAAGGACATTCCAAGAAGTGGAAGACAGCCAGGTTTTAAGGAAGAACGATTAAAATTTTAAATTGATTTTGATAATATTCAAACCTTGGACGAATTAAGCCAGAAACTAGGACCTTCATTGTCCATAATGCAGTTTTATTTAAATCGGATTGGAAAAGTGAATAGGATGGATATTTAGTCAGTCGTAAAAACAATAGATTTAAAAAAATAAACATTCATTCCGATCCCGAAGGCAGGATTAAATTTACGCAAGGTTATTTTGTACATTTAGTAAAATATTCGAGTGATCATTCACTTTGAATTATTGAAATGTCCGAAGTTTATTGTCGACAATTACTAAGAAGTGTTAAGTCAACTGAAGTGGAGTAATACTGCAACAAGACGACATACAGCAAGAATGAATGCCGGAAAAAATCCAAGAACTGAACTGAATAGTTTTATTACAACCGTCGTACTCACCAAACCTTGCTCCATACGACTCCTTTTTTAGATCTATGGAGCACTCTCAAAGAAATAAAATCCAAAATGTGAACGATGATGAAAATCACCTTAATCAATATTTTAATTCAAACCGTTACACAAAGTTTTACACAACATGGTCATGGAAAATTTACAAAATAGAAGGGAAGAGATACTCAATAATTATGAAATTGTGGTTGGTAATTTTTATTAATAGTTTTTTTCACAACCCACCTAATATAAATAAAATATTCGATAAAATCTCCCATGAATAGGAAAAAAAGGCCTAGCCTTCCACTCTTGGATACAAATTCCAAGTAAGTAGTAAATAAAATCTTAACCGTTTTCAAGTATTCAAATCTGAAATTGTGTTATTATTATTATTAACTCATTGTTTACGGGGATCGTAGATTCCACGTTAAAAGCATTTTTGTGTACGGCCGGGGCGCGCACATCACACGCTAGCCTTTGTTTTTTTAGTGTTTTTTTTTGGTTAGATTCTTGATAATAATCTTGAGCAGATTTTGGGCAAATGCGGCAAGTGTATATAAAACCATATATTCGAAATATTTTATGACTCTTTTACAAGAAGAAGTGTGTTTAGAAATTGCCAACAAAAGTCGGCAATTGTTTAATATATTTATTTATTATTAAAAGACAATGCGTGGTTGGTATTATAGAGTAAACCAATACGCCAACCACTCATAACAAACATATATAGTGATAAAAAAAAATATAGCATATAAAAGTACAATAATGAAGATACTATATAAAAAAGGACAAAGTATAAAATAAAAAGCATAGCATAAAATAAAAAAATATTAATATTAATATATAACGAATGTATATAAGAACAAATATCGTCATTAATTGCTCTGTTATAAGAAATTATAAAATCTCATACAACAAAATGGCGATACTTTACATCGTAAATATCAACATGATTAGGCAAGTAGTTGAGCAGAGTAATATCTCAGGTTACCGGAGAGTTTCCGAGAGCACCTGTCCTCACATTTGGCGGAAGAAAAACC
>JAGXCT010036627.1:0-62146 GCA_022495035.1 Philopotamus ludificatus | reverse complement strand
AAATGATATTGAAAAAGTATACAGCTCCGCAGATGTTGTTCCGACGGACACATCTCTCTCATTGTCGCCAGAGGGATAAAGAAACCGTATTTTTTGTCTAAAGGGCACGAGCAGCTACACAAGAAAAACTTATAATATGTCTTTATTGCCTAACAGACTGAAGACTATTTTAAAGATGGCGCATCTAAAAAACGACATTACTTATGGGTACCGCTAATAGCTCAATCAGGATCTCATTATTTACACTCGAGAGCCCTATTTGTACGCCAAAATGTTTCCCCTCCTTGGCCAGTCAGTCCATAATTAGTGTATCGCACTCGATAATAGGGATTTACCCAGTGCGGGTATAATTTCATTAAAAAAATGTGTTCCATCCAAAAAGAACATGTTTTGTTTCTGCACGTGTACTTTTGTGCCGCCTTTGGTAACAATGATCCCCTGACAACAATCACATTGCTTACAAATTATATTTTTATGTCAGAAACACGGCAATTCTGGAAAGGTCATAAAAAATCGTGGCAGCCAAAGGGTTAAAGATAAAGTCTACGCCAGAAATCCGACGACACTGCAAAATCAAAAGCCCTAAATGAGCCAGAATGCGCCAAAGTTTGTTAATCAACAGCCCACAGAACGGTAATAATTTTGAACAGCAGGAAAAGTTATTTATTTATTTGACTACTACGATGGATGGATGTCCTAACGGAAAGATTACAATGTGCCATTCATCCATATAAAAATTCGATAAAGATACCTAAAGATGCAAGGGGAATGAGTCTCTCATACTAATATTCGCTCGAGTGTCAAACCGCGACACTGGTTAATTTTAATATTATTTCAGATGATTTGAAATTTATATTAGTGTCATAAAGAATTCCCTGAATTCATAGTTTTCGTCTGACACCTATCCGACTACTAAGCTATATCGCAATTAACTTATCGAATAATATGCATGTTACCTACAAGCCATAACATTGATTATACGTTTTATGTAGATTCATTGGCAATTTCAATATTAATTACATGTGAATAAAAACTGTTTTAATCATTCAAAGTATGTATACATTTTTTGGCACATCCTGTATTTAAATAATATTATTTAAAATTAAAGAAATTTTCACAAAATAAATTACAATCAAATTATACGTTGTCTAATAGGGAGAATTAACCGAATGTCCTTAATAAAATAAATATATTTCTATATCTCATTAAATAAATCAATCCATTTCCGTCAGCATAATTTGATTTTGGCAATAAGTAATTACTACTTCTTATAAAAATATTTAAAAACGGTTTAATTAAACAAGGTTTTCGGATAAAAGAAAAAGTTTTTCAGAACAACAAAAGAACAAGGTTTTCGGATAAAAAAGTAGTTTTATACACACATTATGTCAAATAAGAAGATTAAAATTAGATAATAATGCTTTACTTATGGAATATTTGTCAAAATAGTAAAAATCGCAGAAAAATGTCTCCGATAAATAAAAACCGCGATACTGAAAGTTCCTTCTTCTTTTTTGTCCTTTATTTCAAGGATGTGGGGCTGGATTTCTTTTCTTTTTCAATAAAGTTTTAATTAACCGTTATATTTTATTTATAAACGTTTTATTACTTATGAAGATTTGAGGATAAGGAATGTTATGAGATTAAAACAATGTTAACGCATTAAAAAAATGCGACAGAAGGTAATTATAGGGTGTCTGATTTGAATTTAATCTTCCTTTAATTCTAACTTTACCTGGATATAATTGACTGAGAATAAATTCTGAGGATCGAGGATTCTGATATTTTTGTGAGGAATAAAAAAATGATATGGCAAGAGTTTTAATATATGCAGATGAAGAGTTTGCAGTTAAAGTTCCAAAGTACATATTGAAAAAAGAACACATTATTTATACAAATAAAAAGCTTATATTAATTGCAAATAAAATGCATTGAATAATTTGCAAGTCCAGAACTCAGTAGGCACAACAATCAAAATTATTTAACAGGTATGTATATAATATAATACATTATTTATAAAAAAAAATAATCTTAAAAAAGATTATTGAATAGATTAAAATCTATATAATAATCATTGATAAAATTGAGATGTTGATGAACAGATTTCGAATAAATACAACAACACATTCAGGCTTGCTATCTGATAATAAATGCATAAAACATATTACTTAATGATGAGATATTTCCAGTTAAATAAATCACATGTTTCTTTATTTATTTTTAAATAGTACATCTGTACAATTTTTTGTATTACTAGTAAAGTATAAAAAACAGAACTGGCAACATAATATTTCAGAAGAAATTTATATTTTAATGAGTTCAATGACAAAAAATGACCAATAAATAGTATATTAATAGATAAACGTACAGTAAAATATGATGTAAATAAACAAAAATACATTGTGTTGTATGTCTATGTATCTATGATTAAGTAAGATATTCAATTCTTAATATTATTAGCAAAAAAACTATCAAAGGAATCATTTACATGATAATCGAATAATAAAGGAAACATCCAAAATTTCTAAATTATTAAAATGAAATAGTATTTAAATTCAAGATGGATAAAAATTTAAATAATGAAGATCAGATATCCATATGAGATAATTAAATGGTCTTTACGCAGCACGCTCTTGTTCAACACGATTATACATAGAAAACAATTTAATTATAATGTAATTAAATTAATATCTGAGCATTTGCATTGTCGATTTCTTAGAATTTTTTTTTTTATTATTTTCTTATGAATATGGATATTTTATAACACGTTTTCATACAGCACGAAATCAATATTCGCTATATAGCGATGAATTTGCATTATATATATCATACTGAACATTTTTTTCGCACTACTAAGATACTGCCAAAGTTTAAGCTATTTTTATCGATGGCAGTTACAGGATATGCATTCCCGCGTACAAATTGTTGTATTGCAGATATCAATCAAGCGGATCTCTTCAGGTGAGGTCGTGGCCATTTACCATCATTACCGAGAGAACACCATATACTATATTTCATGTTTATTAAGCTAATAACACACCGTAATGGCGTCAGATTTGATACATTATTATACCCCCTGCAATTATACAAACGATTTTTTGGCATGAGTCAAATTGGGCAATCCGAGCGAAGCGTAAACCTGCGTCGAGATGAAGAAAAAAAACGGACCGATATTAAATCGATTACCGCGAAAAGCGCAGGTGAAATGGGTTAGATTTTTAATTGAGCCAAATATTTTTAGACTTAATTACACACGGTACGTGTTGCGAAAAATTCGGCATAACCCGATGGACGCCGGAATTTCTATTAATAATACGTACTCCAATTTATTTGCCGCACGACTCGCGAAATCGTGCAAAATCAAAGAGTTCATTTAACTAAACCGTTATAAAAATGATATATTTTTTAATCAATTATCCGGCACTCGGATAATATGACATCAGAACAAATGAGAAATATTAATATATTCAAATCGTCGATAAATATTTTTTTCACGATCAAAAAAAAAATAGTAAAAAAATACTATGGAATTTAATCTACTGATCAAGAACTTTCTGTAAAATTCTGTTGATTCAAAGTAATTTTATACTGTCTGTCTTTAATCTAGCTAATTAAGTACAATGCAGATCTTAGAATTGAGAACAAAATTAAATTTTCGATAACACTGATAATTCATCCCTATATTTTTAAAGATATACCACTGATTAGCAAATAAATAAAATAGTAATGAGCGGCATCTTTAGGAAACATCTTACAATAATCTTAAACAATACTGGGATTTAAAAGAAGAAATATGCCAGTTCTTAATGAGTAAAACATCAAGACACATGCCATTTTTTGACACAATATGGTTACAAGATATATCCTTTATACTTGTATTCAAATGTAAGCAAATCTTATGAGAAAAACAATTAAAAATGAAGATTTAAGCCCCAGAAATGAGTTCTAAACAAGATTTGCAAATTTTTAATTATTGTAAAAAAAGTTATCTTCGTTCGCTTCGATTTATTCGATAAATATAGAATCAGCACCTAATCATATGCAAAAGGAGGTAATTGAGATACAGCGCGATTCAGACAAGAAGGTAAAATTCGGTGGAATTGGCGTACCTGAATTTTACAAATATTTACCGGTCAGGTTTGAATATACTCGAAATTCGCATATGAAATTATTTCCATGTTTGGAAGTACTTATCAACGTGAGGAGGTTTTTTCAATTATTCAAAGAAATAAGTCTCCTGTCAAAACCAGAATTATTGTTATTTACCTTAGGTTAGTTTTAAAAGTAATCACTACGAATAAAATTTCAGGCATTTATATACGTCTGGCGTAATCTAATGTTTTTTTTATCTTTAATTATAATTATAACTGGTCTTCAGCTCATTGCTAACAAATATAACCAAAATGCTCTGGGAAGGTAAACCTTAAAAAACGGCAAATGAGCTGAGTTAATACTTTTCTTCATTTTTCTCATTTTTAGGGGACACCTCTTTAAAGCAAGATAAGGAAACCCAGCAAGATCAAGGAAAATCCTTGAGAAGAAATGAATGAATAACGAGACAAACTCCTTCCTACTTGCCTGGACATATTAGAGAGGGTAAAATCCAATATCACCAGTGATAGAAGATACAAGTTCAATGCCAGCAACGGTCAAATGAAGGAAAGCTCTTTATATAAACACGCATACCATCAGGACGGGTTGGACCACCGCGGTAAAGGGGAATCGCCATTGTGAGACCCCGACTGACTAGGCCAGTGGTTCTTAACCTGGGTTCGGTGAGTCAGTCTCCCGGGTTCGGTGGAGGTCAAAACACTCACCCGACTTATTGTACGATATTATGAAAAATGATACGACGTATGATATAAGGGTTCGGTGAACGCGCATATGAAACTGGTGGGGTTCAGTACCTCCAACAAGGTTAAGAACCACTGGACTAGGCCTTGATTTAATTGAAAGTGCTCAAACGCGCAAGTGTATTTGGCTAGTAAATGAATATGATGATACATCTACTTTAATAGTCTGCCTAGATTTTAGAAATTAATGAATGGTTTACGCTCTTATTACATTATACTAAGCAAAGAGGAAAATTCTTTTCAAGGCTAATGATGTTTGAAGGGTAGAAACACTCCTGGTTTCTACCAATTCGCTGTTCAATAGGGATAAGGATAAGGATAGCATGATTGAAGAAAAAAACTAGGACTCGAGATCAGTATTAGTAAGCTGATGATAGTCAAAATAATAATCAGCTATCCAGATCCGTTAATCATCGGAATCTGGAGAGGGTTGGAGATATCCAAAAAGACGTTTAGTACAGAGTATGATATACTCAATTTTTGTTACGGCGTGGAAACGTGGATATAAAGGAAAATATGAAAAAGAAAATTGACGCATTTAGAGAATATTATGGACGGCTAAATCTTCGTGACTGTCCTGAAAGGAATGGGGAACGATAAAGATGACCGACTTTCTGCCAAGAAAAAGGATTCTTCGATACTTTCGACATCTCACTAGTAGAAACGATAACTTAGAGAAGCTCGTCAGGCTTGGAAACGTACAAGGGTGCAGGAAAAAGGGTAGGACGAACCTTCCGCTGGAGAAATCAAGTGAAAACCGCCACGGACTCCACAGGAGAGCTAAAAATCAAGAAGATTCAGAACAAGAATGACCACAATCCTCAGAAATGAGGGTGCTGACTCAAGAAGAAGTCTGGGTACTAACTATTTTGTAATTGTTTTGACGGGAATCTGATTCTTCTAGCAATTTCAAGACATTATTATCTAATTTACAAGTCTTCCTTATTGTAGATTGTCCTTCTATCAGATTTTAATATTTCTAAATCACATATTTAGAAGGAAAACGGTGATTGAGAAGTTAGGAGCTGTCGTGACTCCGTAACATTCGCAACTAGGCAGGGTTGGGAGCTCCAGAACTATTCAGAAATACAGTCATAATTGAAGAAAAATTCATCAATGTGGTTTTTAAAGCATGAAAACGTCTTTATTTTTTTGATATATAAAATAATAAAATATTGAAAATCTTTTCAATTTATGACCCTGATTTTTTTTTAGATAAAAGCTAATTATTATCATTTCTTTCCGTTTTATCGATCACATTCTAATTATGTCATTCATCATTTCGCTACCGTTGACTTTTTACTAACCCTGACTCGGCAGCACGAGCGTAACCAATTACGACGAAAGCTTTTTACTGTAATTGTTCAGACATATATGTTTAATATTGTGTCAAATTATTTGGCAATTATGCTATTTTTTTTCAGTAAAAAAAAACACCAACATTTTTTTGCGTTAAAGCATATTTTAGCATTGCGATGATTGCCTTAAACAAACTGTCCATCACGTATAATACGCGAATCTATTTAAATCCATGGCATGAAATACCGCGAGCTATTATTTTAAGAAGATTCTATATGCAGTGTAATGATGATGATCAAAACGTATAATTGACAGATATGTACTTTACGTTTTTTTTTTTCATCTGAAAAACTGTGGTTCTATTTGCGGAATAATGATGGAAATTCATTGCAAAAACTGGCATATGCAAATTGATCGTACTGTTTTCATAATACATCGGCATTAGTGCGATATGCAGCTAACTGGGAGAAGGATGTTTCCATATTTGTATATTCTCCTTCCCACTCGGTTTTACAACGACCATAAAGCATTCCGATGAAACTGGATTTCTTGTATACTTCATGAAATATATATGTATTGTGCACGGGGAACTTGTTCCACAATTACGCATATTCTGGAATCGTGCGTAAAATTTTTGCAATGAAAATCAGACCCACATCATTATTTATTACATCGGCACATGATAGTAAAGTATATCTTATTATGTTTTTGCACGCTTTTTAAAATATACTCGCCAAGAAAATCCAACAATTTATTTTTTATTATGACATTTAATTTAATAAAATATCAGAAATCATTGAAAATTCGGCGAATTTCAAGCAAACGGATGCGATTATTGTCAAATAGTCAAAGTTAAATAAAAAAAATCCATGCAAATATTTATTTAACCCACGGAAATTTATTAAATTATATAAATAATATATTAAATTGTTTTAATTAAAAAAGACTAATTGATTACTGTTTTGCCTTTAATTTATCTAAATAAGCAAGAATGACATTTATTTAAAGATTACGGTTAGTTGTAACTATAAAGCATTGTTTTCATTAATTTAAAGTGCAAACTATGCACTCTGGTATTATTAAATATTTACATTACCTTAATGAAACATTATATATCTATTATTTTTAATAAATACCCGCAGCTTATAATAAATTTAAATTAATAGTAATAAGTTTTTATAATATTATAGAGTTATGATTGAAATCTTGTGAATATTACAGATATATACAAATAATAATTATTAAATTAGGATAAAAATATGGGCTTAAAATTTTACTCAAATAAAAAAGGAGATAATAATATGTATATTAAATATAAAGAAATTAATTCCTTATATTTTTTTTAATTCATTAGCAGGAAGGTTCCGACCATGAAAAAAAATATATTCACAGGTTGTTCTCATTTTTTTAACTTTATTCCAAATGAGGCCAATAAACATATCAGATAGGTTTTAGTTTTTGGTTCGGAAAAATAGCTGTTTTTTCAGTTTTCAGTTCAGCTCAGAGTGATCATTTTTCAAATTGATTTTATTTGTTTTAAAAAATAATAATCCGATATGAACCGTAATTTCTTTTCGGTTCAGTTCCAGGGTTTCGTTCCGAAATAAAAAATGGTTTGAAAAACAGTTTTTGGTTGTCGATTCACTCTTGGTTAAGAGTTTAATAAAATAATCAATGAGAGCTAAACAAAACCATGAAAAAGCATTTTTTTAATTTTTTATAATTGAGCCGGAGTGAAATCCAAAAAATAACGGTTCAAAGCCCTAATTTTAATGAAGGATTGATAATGATATATTTTATATTTTTTTTTAAATGTCAACAAAATATATGATCTAAAATAAAACCTGTTTTTGTGCGATTCTTTTTATTTGTGTGGCTTTTTGGGAAGTGGATCAAATTTTTTTAATACAAGGTCGTGGGTTAAGTCAGTGGACTGACCTTGGAAAGGGGAGGAGGGTTATAAGATTTTCATTTCCGACCTTTAGTAAAAATGTCAGGACTCGTCATATATTAATACTTTCAAATAGCAGTAACCCCTTCAACTGCGATTAAATTTTTCAATAAAAAAAATTATGAGACTATTTAATTTTTGGATAAAATAGTATTTCAGTAAAATAATTATAACTCAATATCCGTTTAATATATTTCAATGATTTTTTTTTATATGAAAGATAATATCTTAATCAACGAAAGGATGCGGGAAATTAGTTGATGCAAAACAGGAATAACCTTGGATTTAAAAAATATTACGTATCGAAATTTACAACGAGCATAGCTCGTGGTTGCCGGATATGCCCACAAAATAGACCACGAGTGTCACTCGTGATTTCAGTAGAAGGGGTTAATACAATTGATACAATTCCCCAAAGTGTTCTATTAAAATGCTGAGTGACGTCACATCAGATCATTTAACCAATTTATATTTGAAAATGTATTTTTTATTCAAAGAGAGCTTTATTACCTCTAATATATTAAAAAATACAAAATTGAGAAAAAATCAAGGTAAATTGATTTTTTTATATGGTCCCCATTCAACTGTATTTTTTTCCATCTATCGCACAAAAACATGTTTGACAGTATATAAAAACAAGCATGGTGAACAATACCGCACGAAACGGAGCGACGTACCGGTACATTCTGGTTAAAGAAAAATCGTTGATCAAAATATAATCGAACTAAAATTAATTATGAGATTGCATCCGTGCGTCAGTGATATGAAACCTTTTTTATTTTATTATAATGTAATATGAACCGACAGACTTGGGGATGTTAATTAATATTGTGTTTAATTAACCGTATTTTTTTTAAATATCATCGAAGACAAAGGTTTTAAATAATTGTTAAACGCCTGAAACGTTGTATAGATTGTCTGATAGTTTTAAAATAAACTGTCAATAAAATTGCGTGTTAATATTTCATATCATTCGAATCATCCTATATATTTTAGCACACGAAGGCCATACTCATAATATTTATTTGCACGGTTAAATGTTTAACTGGTCGATTTGTAGCTACGCAACTACTTGCGGTGTGATTTGCATGTCACGCATGAAAATTTTATCGCATTATGTTAAAACGCGTTGCCGGATTTGATATAATATATATATAAAAAAAAATGGCGAAAAAATCAATATGTCTGAAAAAATAAATAATGTAAAAAACCGATATATAAAAAAAAATCGCAATGATTAAAATAAATATTAGCATATTCGGAGAATAATAATACGTTTCAATTGTTATCAGGGCCATTATTTTTGAGGTAGTCAATTTTTTTTTCATTATTTCATAATCAAGTGCTCTTTGGCTTGTCCAATTGTGCTTGAAATGCAATGCGGTCTGCGGTTTGTCGGTATGACGTTTCAGCCAAAAACAAATATTATCTTAAAATTTTTGCGATAAATAGTGCAACGTAACCCACATTAAAAAAATGTTTTAATCACGCAATTTTTAAATTATAATAAACGACGCGTATTAAAAGATTTACGTTTCTCAGATGTATAACAAAATATGTGATTGCCAATTTGGATTTATGCCAGGTAAAAGTACAATGGATGCAATTTATATAACAGGAAATGGACAGTAAAACACATATCGTGTTCGAGTCGTAACACGACTAAACAAGAACATAAGAATCAATGTAACGTAATGATTAATAAAAGATAATATGTATATATACACTTCAATAATAATATAAACAACTATTAATAAAAAATGTTTTTACTAGGATTTCGTATAGCGCAGAACTCTCAGAGCGCTATTGCTGAATTAATTAAAACTATCGAATAAATAATCATTGTCCTTTATTGTCTACGATTGCAGAAAAAAAAAATAACAACAAAATTAGCTGTTGTTGTCACGCGCGTGATGTTTTTTCCCGCTCGCATTCTGTACGATGTGCCGAGTGCGAGTGATACGAAGCATATCAAAAATAACTTTTTTTATTATTAGAATAATTCATTTTTAAAAAAATGTCAAGGTATTGATGAAAAATTCATCAATATCTTGGCTTAAAATGCTTGGGGTATCTGAGATACCCCCTTCGGACGATGCGGTTGTCTTCGAGCCGCCGTGACGGATGGGTATCCTTCAACAGTTTCTCGTCTTATCACAACTGAGTCTGAAGAAAATTATTGTCGAGTAATATTGAGGAAGATCGTGCTTCATTCTTAATGGCAAGCTCTTCCTGTAGCCTTTCCTTAACCTAGCCATGCCGATGAGGGTATATTTGGTACCCCAAGTTGGTTTATTTCTCGAATAACTCTCTTAATATAAATCCTAGTATCACAAACATTTTGTATTTGTCTAAAAAAGTCTAAAGAATAAATATTATAAATAAACATTGTCCTGTATTGTCTGTAATTGCGAAAAAAAAATAATATTATATATAATATATATATAATATTATTTTTTTAATATATAATTATAATTGTGCGTGTTTTTTCTCGCTCCCATTCGGTACAATATGCCGAGTGCGAGTGAAACGTGCGGCGAGACATCGCCTATCGAGTGTCAAAATATCGATCAAATTATGAGGCATATGATGAATGACTATTTTTATTCATTTAATAATCCAAAAAAAGATTAAAAGAATTCATCAATTACCTTGACTTGAAATGCTTGGGGTATCTGAGATACCCCCTTCGGACGTTGCGGTAGTTTTCGGGCCGCCGTCACGGATGGGTTAAAAATAATAAAATTCTGCTCAAGGTGTGATATATATTTTTTAGTAAGATAATTTTGGGAAAAAAATGATATTCAAAGATATAACGTTATTTAAAAAAAATGTTAAACCCATTCCTATATTTACGCGGTAGAAACGTAAATAAAAACCGTGCAAAAAGATATGAAGCTCATACAAAATCAAGGGATACGTTCCAAAATAAAAACATGATATTTTTATCAACGATTTTTTCTCTAATAATGATTTAATATTGTGTTTTAATTCTTACAGGTTGAAAAAATACGCTGTAGACCAGCGGTCTCTATACTTTTTTGATCGCCTAATCTTAGGTGGAGAATAATTATAAATTGTACCTTATGTGATATAATATTACCCCTCAGTATCACTTTGAGCACCCCCTGGAGTACGAATACCGTACTTTGGACAATTTAAAATAAACCAAAAGGTGAATTAAAAAAAAATTAAGTCATTCGGTTCTAAAAACTGTGCTAGTTCAAAACCGCCTTAAAAATCGTTATTATAAAATATTGATGTTATTAAGGCTATTCCTTTAATCTGCGAAAAAATCTGTGTATAATCAAATAAAGGATTTGATGTATTCCTAATTATCTTTAGAAATTAGATAAGTTGTATAATTAATATTACTCAAATATGATATTTTTTATGATAGTGGATAAGTAACACTAACTTCCCGAGCATCGTAATAGAGAATTCCACGAAGGTTTAACGATCAGAGTAACCAATAACAATTAACTACTCGATCATAATTAATACTATGATTATATTTTAAGACATACCCATAGTTATATTGTATCTCTCACTTGTTATTTTTCACAAAACTGAGAGAGTTAAAAATAATCATAACAAATATCGGGCTTAGGCATTTTAAGACAATGTAATACGAATAAATTTTGAGTTATTAGTGTGGTTGACAGAACATAAAATATATGAAAATTAAATTTAAAGTGGCAGTAAGGATGACTTTCAGTCATTAAGAATTTTTCTACTGTCTTCTAATATAAGTAAGAGCGATTGCCAATAGTTTTTATCTGCGTAAGTTCCTGAAGTTATATATTTGTTTAAGTTATAAATGTAGTATGTACATTATATTTATGTGCTCGAGAGTTTTTTGCTAGTCATTTTGATTACAGTCAACCCTTCTATAGGGCCGAAAAAGAGATCACCCTCTAGAAATCTAGGCACACATTTTTTTAAATTGTTTTTTGTATTAATTTGTAAAATTTATCAATTAAGCTGAATCTACTGTATTTGTCTTTATGTATGGATCTTTTTTGATCGTCTTTCTGGTATGCATCTTTTTTGATTCTCGACATACGTACATTTTCTGGAATAAAATATGTACGAAAGTCAGAGTTTAACTATATTTTTATTTTATTTAAAGGACTGTAGTTTAATATTTTTTTTGTTTCTGTCAATACACTGTTTTTTTAAAATGAGCATTATTTTAAGATTGTAAAAAAGAGATGGGATAAGTATATGGTGTATCCCAAGGGTGAAATCATTTTCTGGACCAAATAAAATATTGCAAAAGTCTTATCTCAAGTAAGTATTTTATAAATAAATTAAAATTACGTTTTTTTAATTAATATTAAAAAATAAACAAACAACTTACAATCGAATTGTCAAACTTCGTGTATTTAATTTCCTGATTAAAAGTCTATAAGTTCCATTGCAAATTCAGAGGCGCAGATTCGACATTCATGTCAAATGGGGTTAAAAAAATTGTGAGATTTTCCTCATGCGTTTGCATGTATGAAAATCCAGCATCGAATGCTTTAATTAATTGTGATTTCATCAGATTTTGAAAAAAAAATATTTTCACTATTAAAGTCATTTAATAGTTTTAAAAGAATGGCATTCTTTATCAGTATTTATTATTCATAAAGCTGAAGTTTTTATATCCTAAAAGGATTGTGTGATAACTTTATTTTTACCACGTAGTTTCTGACTTAATTCATAAAAATCCGAATTTTTTCCCTTGATTTCTAAAATTTCATTTGACACTGCGGTAATGATATATTATAATATTTGTTGTGGCGTTTTTACATCAGTTTGTCACTGACTGCCGTTAAGTAAACAGGTAAAATTTGGTATCATTTTATAGTTCTAACTGTAGTCTTTATTTGTACTGTAGTTGTACTGTAGTACTGTAGTTTATATATTTTTTTCATATTTAATCGTAAAAATATCAAAGCCAGTGATTGAGGAGTACTTGCAATTTTTTATGCTATTTTATTCGATAAGGGGCTTAAGCCAAAAAAAGCCACTGAAACCATCTGCGAATTTTATGGGGATCACTTAAAACGTCGAAAATGGTTAAAAAAAATAAAAGTGAGGATAGAGAATTAAACGAAAAACCAAGATTAGGAATACACTTAAATCTTTCAATTTATTGATGAAATTCGACCCTCATAAAAAATAAATTGTCCCAAGATCTTGGCTGTCCCTGGTCAACAGTTCAACCCAATAAGAATTTAACAATGGCTTTCTTCAAATCAAATACCAATTTCAAACCCTCGACCTTCATTAACCTAGAAAAAGATACTCTTTGTGTTTGGTGGGATATTTCGGCGTAATTTATTATGAGTTAGTAAAACCTGGAGAAACAGTTACGGCTGAAATTTATAAGCGAAACTGTTTAAAAAAGCGATCAGTTTTGGTAAATAATCTTTAGATATTTTAAATTTCAAAGTCCTGAAGCATCCTACATATTACCAAGATTTTGCTCCTTTGGATTTTTATCTTTTTTGGTCGATGGAACTTCCCTTAAAGGACAAAAAGGTCGAAAATCATATAAAAACATATTTCAGCTCTAAACACTTGAGTTTTTACAGAAAGGGGATTGAAAATATTCCTGAAAGATGGCAAGCAGTCTTAGAGAACGAAGGAGATTATATTTAATAATAATATGTTTAAAAATATTTTAATAAATGCTTTTGATTGTGAAAAATTACAAATGGATTACTTTCCGGTACCCCTAATATATTATATATATTTTTTAGTCACGAAGCGATTAAATATCATTATTGTTATTAATATATTTTTTTTCATATAAACTATTAATCCAATTTTCCTCATTTCTGAGGAACCGTACTTTCCTTCTGCACCGTATTAATTTTTTGTGAAATGAAGGTCGTCAGCCTCCACTCCACCCTGTTGACTAGCGTCACTTAGAATTCGTCGGAATGGTCACCCATCCGAGTACTATCTGCGCTAAGTAGCGGTTAACTTGTAAATCATAATTCGCTTGTATTTACCATCAAACTATGATGGGTATATTATTTATAGGAATTTAAAAACGCCAAAAAAGTAACCACAAAATATTGACATTATTGGTGTATCCTATGGGGTCTTCTATGGAGGCGATCATACTAAAATCTCTTAAGAAAAGGGAGAAGGGAGAGGCAAAGTAGCCTTGCACAATTCTCCGAAAGTCGATGCAATATGGAAGTGATAGAGTTAATATTGATAAATAAATAAAGAATTTTTGAGATTTCTCGCTCACTCTAGAGCAGGGATGAGCAACAATTCTTTACAACGGGCCAGATATAAATTTAAAAATCTATCTAAGAAACTTATCACAACACAAACACTAAATGATGACCTCAGATTATCTCTTTCTTCACAAAATAAATCTAGTATAAACAAATACAGAAATAAAACACTCATTGATAGAAATATTAGAAGGACCCAAATGTAATGCCGTATTTTTACATTGAAATCCATATTTCTAATCATTTATTAAACTTAAATTATTCAAAATAATTACCAATATTTTCTATGTCATTTTTCCATCCTTTAGGTAAATCGAGAATGACATTTTTATAAAACTCTGCACGTTTAGAATCGAAAAAGTCTGAAAGGGCCGATTTCATTTCATCTACTGATTTTAAAAAAAATTCTAGTAAATAATGCTCCAATGAGCGAAAAATATGATAATCGCATAGAGCCAGGTCTAGAGAATACGCTGGATGCAATAAAGCTGTCAAACCTAATGCATCCATTTGCCATCCGCGCGTTTTCATGCAAGATGATAATGTTTTCGTTTCTATTCACTAAAGCCGCCCTTTTTTCATTCAACTAATTGGTCCCGGTATACTTACGATGTCACAGTTTGGGTTTTTTTTAATTTTTCATAATGGAGAATCCCTTTTGCATCGCACTATACACAAAGTGAAACCTTTTTCGGATCTAATCAAGCTTTAGGGGTCGAACTTGCATTTTGTCTTCGCTTTAACCATTGCTTTATGTTAGAATAGAGCATACCCATTTCTTGTCTCCAGTGATTAAATTATGCAGATGCGGTTGCGACTCTTTCTCCTTCAGTAACTCACAGATACTGCGCCTCATGTGTTCCTTCATATGTTTCTCTTAGTCAATGCACGGGGGACTCAAACGCCTTCTTTTTGAACGTTCCCCATTTTTTTCACTCGATATTCGTATTGGCTCGATAATTCTTCGATATTGAGAGACAGATTTTTTTCAATCTCTTCTTTCAGAGCTACTTCATCCACTTCACGGGAACGTCCACTTTAGGCTCATTTTTAAAATCAATATTGCTTGATTTAAATTTTTTAACGATGATTAGAGACTATTCACGACACAGAATATTCAAAAACGTCTTTCTTAGTCAAAGGACTGAAGAAAAGAAAATACGACATTACATTTGGGTCCATCTAATAAAAAAATCCGCACGAGAAAGTGTGGCCCGCGGGCCGCAAGTTGCTCGCCCCTGTTCTAGAGTATGTTTATCTATTGTTACGACCATCGGCAGATACAACCTGTATTTCCTCAATAGAACGGTGAAAGAATAGCGCGGCACAGCGGGCACAGTGGACGTGGCCAGGAATAGCCCGGGCTCGCAATTGCGCAAGCCAGACGCTAATTGCGTGCAGGAGACGGATGCGTCTGCGTTTGGACGCACTCGCCCTCGGCTCGCACTGGACTCGCAGCGACGATATATCGTCGCGAGGCCGGCTGCCTACGCACGAGCTTGCGTAACAATGGGTCCGGTTCGCACGCGAAGCGTTAGCGCCGCATGACGCGCCTCACTGTGTACTAATTCGCACGCAAAATTCACGCACGACCACTTCGATTTGAGCAAAAACAAATTCGCGTTCGGCGCAGACGTTTTTTTGTTGTTGTACGCCTATTCAAAGAGCACACGAGCAGCTCGGACGACCACGTATGTGCATGCTTTAAATGATTTTTTTGGCTTACTCCAAACAAGGCTAACCGAGGGAGGTCATTGTCATAAATAGATTTTGCGAAAAAAAATTACGTACATGAAGACATTTTTCCGAACACTGTTTGCAATTACGATGCGTGGTGTGTGTATAATGTGTACGCTTAACAAATCGCGATATTGAGTTATGGCTCTGCATGCTTCGGCAATTTAGAGCAACGAAAGGTCGGCCGTTAAATATTGAAAATTCATAAACTAAAAACATAACAGAGATAAATTCCGATAGTGCGTAAAAAACCGCGCTGTTGGGGGCTCGTAGCACGTATAAAACCAATGTTATGGCTTGTAGGTAACGTGCACATTATTTCGATAATGCAAGTTAACCGCGACTGAGCTAAATTAGTAATCGGATAGGTGATTAATTAACATAATGCCATTTATCCTTCGTTGAATAAATAATTATAATATTAAAATTAACCAGTGTCGTGGTTTGACACTGGGAGGAATATTAGTGTGAGAGACTAAATCCCCTTGCATCTTTAGAATCTATATCGAATCTTGCCATGCTCTAATTATTCCATATAAGATTTAAAGATAAAAGATCTGTTCAGACGTTATTCCCATTGCATCTGGCCATTTTTTCTCAGGCAGTTTTTATAAAGTTTAAATAGCGGTTCGGGTATTTTTTATTCGTAAGAATCAAGAGAATGTTCCAGAAATAACTGTCTTATTGTATGATCATTCATTTGTCATCTGGAATGTGAAAAAATGGTCCAGAGAATGGGGTCCGCTTGAAACATGGTCGAGCAGTGGTATGATGAACATCAGTGTATTTGTTGATAATACATATATTTTTATATTTTATTCATTTCCTGATAACTGTGTATTTTGGTTAATAGTTTTTTACAACAATTTGGATGACATTTTAAAATAAAGTTAAGGAAAATAAAGTTGGTTGGAACTACCGCGTTAAAGTGATCTTTTTTAATATTAACACGGCGGCTC
Organism: Philopotamus ludificatus; assembly: GCA_022495035.1. Classification (NCBI taxonomy): domain Eukaryota; kingdom Metazoa; phylum Arthropoda; class Insecta; order Trichoptera; family Philopotamidae; genus Philopotamus; species Philopotamus ludificatus. The sequence continues at coordinate 45,102 of JAGXCT010036627.1, read as the reverse complement.
TAAAACAACAGAATCGTCCGAAAGGGGTATCTCAGATACCCCTTTCGGACGATATCTCACGTTTCACACACACTTGGCACATCGCACCGGATGCGAGCGAGAAAAAACATCGCGCCGTGGCAATAGTAGAGAATATTATTGTTTTTATTTATTTTTCGCAATTGCAGATAATAAAGGACAATTAATATTTATAATGTTTATTCTTTAGAACTTTTTAGACAAATACAAAAAGTTTGTGAGTTATTCGAGAAAAATAAAAAAAAAACTGGGGTCCCTAATAGATCCGTAAAAACAGAGAAGGTTAAATGTATGGCAATCAGATGAATTTATAATAAAAAAACGATACAGATTCAGTTATTTTTTTATATTAAATTTATTAAAAAGCCAAATGGATGAATTGCATGATAGAAAAATTCTAAAGCACAACTTACCATTATAAAGGTTTGATAAAAATTTAAAAAACTCCCCTGGCCAGTGGCATAAATAATTCTCAGAATTCATAGATTTCGTCTGAAGGTTCACCTATACGAGTACTACCCCAGCTCAGTCTCGATTAACTTACTTAATAATATATATATACAGTCAACCCTTCTATAGCGATGAGATAGGGATCACGCTATAAAAATACGCCCTATAGAAGACTATGCATCCATAAAAAATTGAGATTAGGGTTAGATTTTATAATTAACATTATTCCATTCCCATATTTAAAATGTGTTATATTTTGTTGTCCGCCCAAAATAAAGGACAATGACCTTTATTTTGGGCGGAATGATTATATATTTAGGAGGGATTATCGCACGCGCTATAGAAAACCGGCCTATAGCAGAAAGCGCTATAGGAGGGTTGACTGTAATATGTAATCTTAACTACTTAGATCCAGTTTATTTATTAAATATCGAAAATAAAATTATTATCAATGCGTATTAATATTTATATTAAATTAAATACAGATACATATATTAATTTAATGAATAGAACCTATTTCTCATATGCATATGTTAACTGTATCTTTTTTCACACGGCCAATGTCAAAATAGTAAAAATTCCTGATTTGAGCGCAATCGTGTAATCTATTTTTCTCAAAAACCATGAGTAATAAAAAATGGCGATAAATATTATAAATTTGATCGTGTTATCGGGGACCGTGCTCTCATAACGCGATGTTAAAGGACCCGACCGCAACTCATTGCGTTTATTAGCATATATTGAGATATTCATAGCATCAGTATGATAAATTTTAGGAATGTCTACCGAATGGTCATCAAACTACCTCGTAAAAAATCATGTCTGGATTTAATGTATAAACGAAGCTCATTAAATATTAATTAATCAAGTTTATGGACTTTGACACATTCGGTTGCATGTCAATGTAATCTTCCAACAATTAACATTCACTTTAAATCGTTCTTAACGCATTTTTATTATTCACACACGATAAACTCATCCTAATTATTAAATTATCTATGAAACGTCGGTGGTAAACATGGCAAATTCCAATACTTTTTTGTTGATGTTATTAACAACAACCGCTTCAATCACCGGTTTGAGGATGATTCAGCGGCGTCCGAAGCTAATTTCTCGGCGTTTTTTTTTTTTACGAATCGATCGATATAATGTAGTGTTTGAAAAATGCTGATAGTATATCTGGCGACTAATGTAAATTTTTGATATAACAAATCAATAAGCGTTCGCGTGCAGAATGTCCGTTCTGCGTATCAACCGCGAAATTGTTAAAGCTCACGTTGCGTGTTTAATTGCACGCATAGCCCCACTGTCAAAATTAGAAATAAATAATTCAACCCATCAAATTAAACCGAAAAAATACATTAATGCTATCTGTCCATCAAGATGCTCGTGATGTCCTCACCATCAATTTAAAATAATTACAATAAATATATACAATACTTCTGTAATGCGTAATTATATATCAATGGAAGATATATCGAATTTTCATTTTTATTTCCAGTTAAAAATAAGCTAATATTTATGACCTGCGACCCTAAAATCTAGGACGATGTATCGTAATAATATAAAATATTTACCATCTGACATCAATCAAACACTATTATTATAAATACGACTAATATTAGAGAGACCCGAAAGAAATCGCGCATTTTGTAACCTAATGTTCGAGTACAGCTTAGTACTTTTTTTCGATCAAGGTTTGAATGCCAGCAAAGCCATTAAAGCTATTAAATAAATTTATGGTAAAGTGCTGACAGCACGTAGATGTCAATTTAGGTTTCAAAGGATCAAATCGGGATATAGATACCTTCTAAATTTGATGATGACATATCGAGATCCCTGGTTGAGTCGGATCCTCGATTAACCATCGAGGAATTATCGCAGAGATTCATCTTCAAGGTCCTCTGTACAGTCACATTTGTAACGCATCGGTAAAACAAATAGAATGTGTATTTGGACACCGCACGTATTATTCAAAGATAACAAAAATGAGCCGAGAAACAAAGAATTCGAACTTTTTTACATCAAATTGTAACTCGAGATGAGAAGTGAATCCTTTATAATAACATAAGTCTAAAAAGGCAACGGAATCCTACGAATCAAACTCCAGTTTCGATCCCTAAAGCCTAGTTTAACACTCGGGATGTAAGAGGACTGATTCATTACGAATTATTGTTAAAATACTGATGTTTACTGTCAAAGATTAAACGTGAAAATATAAATCATACGTCAAATTTTGTTTAATAGAAAGCGAAAAATTCTTCACCGTGATATTGAACGTCCTCGTAAAGCAAAAATGACCCAAGAATAAATTCTGTATTTAAACTGGGAGGTTCTGTTATACGCATTAAATTCCCTAGACCTCACCCCTTCTGATTACTCTCTCTTCAAGAGTAGATGGGGCACACTTTAAGAGAAAAACGTTTTCGAAATATAATAAATATATAAAGGAAGATGGAAAATATATTTTAATAATAAGGAAAATTATGTTTTTTAATAATATGAATATGAAATACATAATACATAAAACAAGTCACGGTGACTCAGAAGAGAAATGTTCCTTTTCTTAACCTCCTCACGAAAATCTTTCTCAGTTCTATGCTCTATATTTAAAAAAATGTGTCATTATATTGAAGGATCTTTCTTTAGAATAAATAAATAAATTATTTTTAGTGAGTGCTGGTGGATTCGGATTCTCGTAAATTCCGGAGAAGTGCTTGTTCCGATCACTCGACTATTACTAACAATAAAGAAGGTCCTTGTTTGTGTGGGGGGATTTTTCTGGAATTATACACTATGAATTAATTGAACCTGGTGAGATCATTACAGCGACATTGTATCGTGAACAACTCGTGCGAATGAAACAAGAGCTCATAAAAAACGAGCTGTTTTGGTTAATAACAAAGGATCCTTCAGTAATAAAACGCGACGCTGGAAAAATAACAAGAGTAAGAGTAAAAAATAAGAGAGCCCAAGCCCAATCCAAATTAGAACTTTTAACTCATCCACCCTATTCACCGGATCTCACGCCCTCGGATTACCATCTTTTCAGATCATTAGAGCATACATTAAGAGGCAAAAAGCTTAATAATGTCGAGGAAGTGAAAATGCACTTGGAAAAGTTTTTCAATGAAAAATCGAAGGTCTTTTTTTAAAAAAGGAATCGAACAACTGTCTTGACGCTGACAAAAAAGTTAGAAAATGATGGAAATTATCTTTTTGATTAGTATTTAACATTTTTTTTTAATAAATAAATGTCCCCTGATAGTATTTGAAAACAAATTAATTCGATTAAATATTTATAAAAGGAAAAAATGTGGATTTTCTTAACTCGTTAAATAATATGCAAATAAATGTTTGGATGTTAACTAATTCAGATGTTCCGAAATGCAAATTAAGTTTAAATACTACTCAATCAACACGCAATATTAAATAACAGTTATTTTTATGACAATATATACATTAGCCTTAAATTTAATTCCCAGAGCAGTGTCATATATATTTCCACGGAGAGTTGTCCAATAATAAACGCACTCGTATACATGAAGCGGCCAAAAAAATATTTATTGAAAAAACAAGCAGCAGTTGTATATTCTCGCAAATAAAAAAGAATTGTAAAAAGAAGTAATTGTTATGTTATATAAAAACCGTGTAAAAAATCAGAAGTATTTACAAAGGTTTCAGTTAATACAAAAAAGGGAAATAATAATATAAGTTTTAATAAATATATTAACGCTTTCCATTCCAGATGTATTGGCCCAAAAGTTATTTTAGCAAACAACTTATATACAAAAGATAATGTCTTTTTTTAAATCGAATATCAGATCAAACCCTAGAGATACTTTTTATTCATTTTCCCAAGGAATATCTCTTTCGATAAATTTGTAAAAAATATTATAAGTGGACAGACTGCAAAGGGTTAGTTGATTTTATGTAAAATGAATCCCATTCTTTTTAATGTTTTATTTATTAGTCTCGATTTACACGGTGATTTTCTGGTAAATTTATCATGTAAATCTAAGGAAGACATGGGTTTTTCTAAGATTGTTCTTTTTATAATTTTATAATTTATAATATTACTTTATAACACAAGATCAAATTCAAGAGAATGAACTGTTTTCTTATTTTTTACGCAGATTTTTGTTTGACACGGATTAAAAAATGAAAAGAAATAAAAATAAGATTCCCTGACTTTCCCTTAATTGCTAGTTTGATATTTTTAGCGCGTTAGATCAGTGTTTCTCAAAATTTTTGATCTGCTACTTCCTTTTGCACTCAAAAAATCACCCAAAGGACCCTTCGAAGAATGAGTATCCATAGAAAAACATCTTACATAATTTCTACGACTCCATCTCACGATTTTTTTATAACCATGAGAATCACTGTGTTATACTATGAAAAAATATGAAAAAAAGAATTAAAAGATTAAAGCTCGAAATAAATCTACAGTATTAAAAAAGCATCAAGGTTTTTAAAAGAAAATATTTCTCAATGTTAAAATTTAATTTAAATTAAAATCGATGCAAGTTTTCTACTTTATTTATGTCATTAAAATTTTTTATCAATATATGCATCTTATCTTTTTTTACACGGTAATCTTAAAGACGTATTCCATGTGCAGTAAATTATTCATCTGATCCTCTTTAGAATAAATAATTAACACCATTGTTATAGTTTGTAGGTGACATCCATTTAATTTCGATAACGTAAGTTAACCGCGACTGAGCTAAGTTAGTAGTCGGATAGGTGAGAAAGAGATCCATTACCTCAGCATCTTTTATAAAAAAAATATGCAGATAGTTTAATTTAAATCCAACTGAAATAATATCAATATTAACCAGTGTCGTGGTTTGACACTGGGGGGGATATTATTATATCTATGTATTTCAGACTATATATATTTAATATTAAAAGTGAATCATTGCAATAATGATTGCGTTGATTTTGAAACCGGTATATAGTACACAAATAAACAAATTTACAACACGGGTAATTAAAATCATAAAAATAATTGCATTACCCTTACTGATATTGTTTTAATGTAACCACTTTTTTCCGGTTGGTTCCAAATCACTATCATCAGATACAGCAGTCGTTTCTGGGTTTACCCGGCTCGTTTTTTCTCTTCATCATAAAATCATTGCAAATTTTGTGATAATGCGATTTTTTTTTTAAATATAAACTTCTATAGATACAGATATTAAACATTGGAGTATAGAAATCCATACTATCGAATTTATGAATAAATATATATATATTTTTTTTTGCATTCGCATAAATTTTGCATCGCGTCGGCCGTACACATACGCAGAGTGCATGGACATGCTACACCAGTCAAGGTCATACATTTCAGAAGTTGTTACGATAATTGAGCCAATCTGGCAACAATTCCTGCTTCGATCGTGTCCAAACCATTGGCACGCGGGCCTTGACTGCTAGTGACACATATACGAGCGAAGGTCGATCGAATCGCCGATCGAATTATCATCGGGCTCGCAGATTAATTATGTATCGATGAGATTACGTATTAATTATTATTATGAATTACATAACGCGGAAAATTTCGCCTGGAATTTTCCGCGAAAGCTCTCTGTCCTTCCTTTCGAGAAAATGTGTTCATTTAACATGATCTCGTTCGATAAGCTTCATTAATTAAAACGAAACACTGTGCAAACAATTCATTACAAACTCGAAATAATAATGGAAAAAATCAATATAAAAAGTCTCAACACGCAATGAATTTCCGATGGGACTTCAAAAAAAAAAGTGCGTGCGTTACTTTCGGCCGGTAGATTAGCACGCACGTATTCTGGTCATGATTTCGGCGAAAATTGGCTTTGAGCCATATTGAACTATGTATTAAATAAATTCTTATGAATTATTATGAAAATCGGCATTGTTTGAGTTGCGTATTAGCGATACACATGTGTAACAATGGCCTTGTCATTCGCACCAGACTGCTATCTACACATCTAGTATTGATATACGATTTATTTCATGCCACCATATCATCCTCTCTATTTGTTCTCGGTCCACACGTTGCAGATTTCAGCTATTATGCAAAGACGGAAAAATTCAAAATAGCAATGTGTCCATTAGCAATCGATCCGCTGCAATGGTTATTGGTTATGTTAATGTTTTGCAGTACATTAACCCATTTTAGCAACCTCGTTGGGTTGAGATTGGCAACGAGATAAGGCTAATTATAGCAATGTTTATAAGTTTGTTATAATCATTACGCACGTATCAATTCTAATATATACTCAAAAAAATGTCTAGGAAAGAGTATATGAAACCGATGCAAAAAAATAGCCATATGGTCCACAATTATGTCCTTTTTTTCATATGAGATGAAATCATCGACTGTAATATTTTAGCATTTATTTTTAAATGTGAAAAAATTATTAGCATTAATTCGATATCAGAATACATTTATAAGAATGAATAAAATTGTGCAACTGTTATATTAACATATATATTTAATTAATTTAATTTATTAATCAGTTGATTATCATTATTTATATATTATTACATCACTTTAATATTTATGTTTTATCATTCGCAGCACCCCTAAATTTTTAAGCATGAGCCGCAAAACCGTGTAAATTGGAATCAGGTTATATAATCACGTTATTAAGTAATGTGTCTCAATATTTCCTTAAGAAAATAACTGGCGATTTTTCCCTATTTATAATAAAAATCAATATAAAAAAAGAGTGTTAAATAAGAATTTCTACATGATTTTCGAAATTAAGAATATATTATTTATGTGTGATTGTTTGTTAATAAGCGCATCCGTTCACATAGTGTTCGCAAAAATTTACAGATACATATTTACATTTTCATTAATTGTTTTTTGTAAATTATATTTTTCACAACCGTGTTAAAATATTAGTGTAAAAATTAGTGTAAAGAATTGTGTAATTATAAAATATACAAATTTAATAATATATTTACATGATATTAAAAATATATGAACTTCGTATGTTTTTCAGATAAAAAGCGCATACGTTTACGTGTAGCTCGCGAAAATTTTCAGTTTTATTTTCTTGTTTACTTATTTTTAACTTTATTTATTGATTTTTGTATATTATACTTTTTAAAACCGTGTTAAAAAAAATCATTATTAAAAATGTTTGAATTGTGTTGTTCCAAAACCGTGTAAATTAAGAATTATGTGTAATTGTAAAATTGATAATATACAGATATTTAATTTTATTAATAGTTTTTTGTGAATAATAATATTTTTACAACCGTTTAAAAAAAATCAGTGCAAAAAGAAATTAAATTCATCCTTTCAATCATTTTTTTGCTTTTATTCAAAATGATTGTGTAAATAAAAAAAAAAATCTGTCATCATCATCATCATCATCATTTGCCAGTCACGAGGCTCTCACTTGCTGAGAGCATGGACCTTACCAGACTCTCGCATGGTAGTTGAGGCACGTGACGTGAGGGCTCCCTTTCTGTGTCCATACCGCGGGGACCCGAGCCGTCTTGGTATGCGGTTTTTTTCGGAAAATAAAATTAGGCCTATTTATATCATCATCATCATCATTTGTCAGGCACGCCTCGCCGTCTTGGTATGCGGTTTTTTGTAAAGAGTTTCCTTCTCTTGGCAATTGCTGGCATTGGACGTACATCTTCTACCATGTTGGTATCGGGTTTTACCCTCTCAACTGTGTCCAGGCAAGTAGGAGGGGGTTTGCCTCGGTATTCGTTTGTTCTCTTCTCTAAGGCGTTATCTGCTTTTAACGAGTCACGAGTGACGAGTAGCGAGCGACCACACACGCACACCTATAGATATACACAGGCATACATATGCACATCTGCCCAAAACGAGTCTCAAGTAGCCGGTCGCAAGTGATTATTAGCCCTGTCGCGCAATAGCAATCCTTTCATCATGGGAAAGACCTCAGAGAGGTCCCCTAGAAAGAAGGAAGAGGAGCGAAAGTATCGAGACTAGACCGATTATTGGTCAACAGATTAGGGTTTTCCTTCCCAGGGTATACTGGCTCTGTGGTGAGAAATCGTTAGAGACTAGATTTATTTATGCACATTCATCCTTTCAATCATTTTTTTGCTTTTATTCAAAATGATAAAAAAAATCTGTATTAAATAATAATTACTACGAAATTTTCGTATTATTTCAAAACCGTGTAAAATTAGAATCGGGTATTTTTTTAAGCAGCTGAGACAATTAGTATGAATTTCCTTAAATAAACCGTGTTAGTATCATTTGTGGAGTAAATATATACTTATTTACAAATAAAATATTCTATAAGATGTAAAATAATTTAAAAAACATATAATTATTGATACTGTTTTATGTAAATTTTACAAAAGTTATCACGAAAGGTAATGATATCGTCCGTGTAATTCGAAAACAGGCACTGCGCACCGGTGCGCTCCGGTTACGTCTGATACCTGAAATCAATACATGGGACCAATTTATAAAAATACAATAATTTATCAGGAAAAATAAAAAAAGTGATGTTTCTGACGAAACTTAATATTATTTTTAAATAAGTCATCAAATCACTCAAATTCCCCCATTTTTTTTTTAGTTTATATCGATATATATTTGATAATAACTACTGGAAAACTATGATTTTCAGTGTGTAATTTACTTCTTTTGGTAATAATTAATATCAGGTGAAATAATTTAAATGTCCTATTTGATTATATCGTAAAAATCGACTGTTGTTGTTTAAATATCTTAAGGAAAAGTAAAAAAAATAAGAAGTATATACAATAGTCACTTATCTGCCAAAAAATCATATTGAAAAAACACAATTCCCAATACAACCAAAAACATATAACCGAATATGAAAATCGTCGGACACGAGTGTCGCAAAGGAAAACTGTGTCCATAAAAAGTGAACAACTAAAATAATAAAACCGAACGACATCTTCGAACCACACTATGCACTAGAAGAAGAGAAAAAATAATAAAAATTTTCCACAGGCCTTATTCATCCAGTAATATTGACATTGACGTATTAGCGAACGCAGAAGGAAAACTGATAAATGTGTTTGATATAATGCGTTTAACACATGGCACGATAAAGCTGAAATGATATCGCGATTATCGTAGCTGTAATTTATAACCTGAAACTCGTGTTTGTTGTGAAAAATTAATATAAATTATATGGCAATAAAAGAAAAAAATATTTGCCACTGCGATAATCGTTACAACACTTAATATAATACTTACGTTTAAAAAAATATTATTTATTATACCACTGTTAATAAAAAATAAAATAAATATTTTGACCGACGCCGATTGACACAAGGGTTACGAGTGAATAAAATATTATTAGACATGTGTTAATGTGCATTTGAATATTATTTGATTTTAAGTTTAACGGCCATTAATATATATATATTTGACGCAATCGCTTCGGGCCATGTTAATAATGAATGAAATCATTTTTTTTCAAATACCGTAGATACTCTTAATATGGCATCATTAGAAAGAGTGATTTAACGATCAATTAAAATAATATAAAACATCAAAATATTTTATTGCGTAATTAGCAATGTTGTTTTGTTTGAAGAACGTTTTTTTTTCTCTAGTTTTGCTCCAAAAAAAAATACGTAAAATCGTTTTCTAATATTTGATTTACATCACAGTGGATACTTCCCACATGTCTTGTCCGAGTTATAAATACGTCTCATTCATTAAAATGACTTAGCTGTCATGTCGGCAATATTTCGCATTTTTAAAAATTGCCAGTGAAATTAACATGACGTAGCGATCGTGTGGGCATTCAGCTCTACATACGGCCATGCGAAAATTAAATATTTTTTTAAAGACTATTTTATTGCATCGTGTTATTAGTGCAGCGGTCGTTAAAAATGCATATTCATAAAAATAGTGCCTTGCATTTTTCCGCTCATCAACCCCGATTAATGAATTCATATTAACGTGTGCAATTACGGTTTAATTGTCGCATTTCGCGTTTTACGATTCGCCATTGGCACGGGATGATATACAGATGTACGTGTTCTCGACCTGAGGTGTGGTTAAAAATTAATTAATTTCGAGTCATTATTCACGCTCTCGTCGGTACAGGTGTACACCCCAGCTTTACATACGAGTTTATATGCATTTTAAAAATATATGATATAATTAAAGTCTAATAAAAAAAATGCATTGATTCATCTAAATTAATTATGAAGAAGACAACGTAATAAAATTAAAGATTATTTCAGCCTAGTTAAAATTATAAAGAACTGCTTTACTCAATGCCAATGATTTTATAAAAAAAGCATAAATGAAAATACTGATGATATTTGATTTACATAAAAGTTTCAGGCAATTCAGCCCGCAAATTAAAGATTAAATAAATAAATATTAATATACAGAACTATCTTTTGTCATGCCAAAATTATACAATTGGTTTATAAAAATATAAGATAAAATAAAATAGGAATAGAATTACTTAATTTATTAAAAACGATTTATCGTTGTTTTTTGCACTAGCGAAAAATATTCTAGCAGCCAAAGTGTTAATTTTGGGCCATGTGTGGGTTAAATATAATACTTCTCTTGAAAATAAGAACTCATAAGAATTTTGATAGAACTCATAAGATTTAAAAGAAGTAAAATATAAAATAAGTCTCTTAAATAAAAGTAGCAGTAGATATATAAAAATAGGGAGTTTTGTATGATTAGAAATATTTTTTTAAATTTATTTTTTATCATAAATAATAAGAGATAAGTTCCAACGTTAATAAATATTTTTGTGATAATGTTTTATATTTTTTTTAATATAAAATGATAATATACTAGATTATATAAGCTTTTTTTGAGATTCCATGTAAAAATATAACTATATTTTTGAACATATTATATCTAGTTTTTTTTTTAAATACAAATAATAATAAGAAGTTGATACCTACAAGTTTTTAACTTAAATAATAATATACCTGATTATAATAGATACTTTCAGATACCATGTAAAAGATAAGAGTACTTGATAACATTATGAATAATATATTTCTATAAATTATGTGAAAATATAATTAGATCTTTGAACCTTTCATTTCTAGGTTCTTTGTCAGATATAAAAGTATCAGATTGATTTAAACATGAATAAAATTAAAAGAAATATATAAAAAAAATAGGCATAACATATTTTTACTGTAAAACCATTATTATTTTTTTAAACCTACGATATCTAGTTTTTTTAATCGGAAATAATTAAAAGAGATAGATTCCTACACTAATAAATTAAATTGTTATTGTTAATGAGAATTGTTCATTAAAGTACTGTAATTTTTGTAAAAATAGAGAAAATATAATATTTTTCATTAAGATAACAATATTCCTGATTATATTAGATATTTTCAGATGCCGTGTAAAAATAGCTTTATTTTTTATCTGAAATAAAAGCAATATATTGATTTCCACGCTTATAAATAAGAATATAATATTAAATTTTTGTACACTTGACCATTTACACTCAAAGTTTTTCAGCAAAAAATTTGAATCACATTTATTTATGAAAAGCAAACCCTATAGATGTTTCTTATTCATTTTACTAATAAAAACCCTTTTTTTAAATATACGCAAAATACAATTACGATAAATATATTATTTAAAATCTACTCATGTTTACCAAAAAATAAATTAGGCTCGTTTTTATTAGACGTATAAATATCATGAAGTTTTTTTATATTACATATATTCATAGTTTTGCTATCTGACAGTAAATGTATTCATTTATTGACTGACAGAGAATCAGCTAGACATTATTCCTTATATTTTTGATAAGAGCACAATAGTAGAAAATATATAGAATTTATTCCAACTATTTTTGTATAAAGGATAAATAATTACAAATTTTTGATCTGTTTCTCATTTTACGATATATTATACAATTATTTGACGGATTTAATTAAGAGACAAAACGAAGAGTATTGCGATCGTATCTTGGAGATGCAATTTGATCATAAAACGTGCAATAAACGCAACGATCGACGGGTCATCGCCGCACCGAGTAATAAAGCCAGACAACGGCTCTCCAAATCGTTATCTGCGTTCAAATCTTATCAATGACTCTCATAAAAAAATATATCAATATTTTGCGGCCGATTTAGGATATTTTGCGAATTTCGAGCAAGCGCATCGCAAAGGTGCGGGCAATTGCATGTTTCATTTCCTGATTGCATCGAAATGTAATAAATCGACCCATTGACCGATCCAATAACGTATGTCCATTCAATTTGGAGGCGATTCGTCGATGTCGACATAAAAAAAAATATATAAATCAAATTAAAACTTCAGTATTTTTCTGTATGAATAAAGAATCGCGGGCGAAACGGATCGAGATTAAAATTAGCCGGTTTCATTGACTTTAATGCGATTGCATCCGACGCCGGGACGTCCTTGCATTATACGTCAGTTAATTACATCATAATTAACGCCCTCAGATTGCGGGGAGTCGGACGATTGGGCATCGCAAAAATGATAATTCTAATAGATCTTTCGGGATGAACGAAATCGCCGCTATTTTATTTTGATAGGAATATTATCGATAACGATAAGACGAGGTCGGATAACTTCATTTAAATCGTGAGCATAATAATAAAAAAATATTTATCTAAATAATTCGATTCGTCGAAGAAATTTGTGGCGGCAAAACGTGCGTTTTATGATCGGCGAAGCTAGAGTTGGGCGGAAAAAAACTAAACAAATATTCTCAATCGAATAGTATTTTTTATCGTCCTTCGAAAAAAATATAAATAACGTCTCGAGGACGTCGGGCGTCGGAGAAACGCGCGGGGCGATCTAAAAAAATGTTTCTCTCGCTCGACGATTAAAAATTAATTCGATCGCGCGATAGTTTTTTGCGATTGAAAAAAAGGCGGGCCGAGTTTGACCGCGGTCGAAAATTTCGGGCGGGCAGAAGGGGGTTCGATCGGCCGATTCGTCCCGGAAAGTCGCCGGAGAAAAAAGGGCGCGAAAGAAAAACGAAGGAAACTTACCTGTTCAGCGCCGAGGGAGGAGTCTCCATTCAACGCCGATTAGCCTCGGCGCATTCTATCGCACGGTCGACTCCGCCGGGCGACGGGAGTCACAGAGGGCGACGTCGGACGCGATCTCCGCGACGCGGCCGGCGAAAAGTCATCGCGCGAAAACCTCGAAACGCAAACCTCGCCGCCGAAAACTGTCCGCCCGCAATTTTATTCTATTTCGCGCGCAAACGAGGCGAAAAGCGGCCGTTTTTCTCGAGCGGTCGGCGCCGGCGGCGGTCGTCTCACTGCATCCTCGCGGGGGAAACTGAAACAGAACGCGCGTTAAAAAAAAAAGATCTCGCACTTGGCACAAACACAGGCACACCGCGCCGTCGAAGCCGAAGAGAGGCGTCGACTTCGATTCGCACTCGCGCGACGTCCGGCGCGATCGCCGTCTCGCGATCGAACTTCGGGCGTCGACGTCGGTTTCGCAAAAAGACAGACTGTCGGGAGCGATTCGAATTTGGGCCCGCCGGCGGTTCGATTCCGCCGATAAAAAATTACATAAGGCCGCCACACTCCGACACGGATGCACAACTAATCCGCTCGCATCGTTCCGGAGCGATCGCGACGCGTCTCGATCGACCGCGACGCCGCGGACCGATGCACTATTTCCGTCGCGAAAATTAAACCGTCGCGCGGAACGGCGGTTTTTTCGGTTCGAACCGGCGCATGCGCGTTCGGCGGAGTGCGGGGGGACGGGGGGCGGAGAGGTGGGGGAGGAGGCGGAGGGCAGCGTCACCGCGGGAGCCGCCGCCGCTGCGTGCGCCGCGGGCCGCGCCTGGCCGCCGTCGGGCGGGCGAGCGGAGTGGGGCGGCGACGGCCCCCACCGCCCCCACCGCCCCCACCGCGCCTGCGCCGCTGCACTTCCCGCGCCGCCGGAAGTGCAGCGCGGACTTTTCCGCGGACGACGCGCGAAATAATCGATGGCTGCGCCGCGACGCCGAACCCCGGACTCGCGAAGACCCGCCGCAGACGCCGAAAAAAATAGCCTCGACGTCCGTCGGTCCACCCGAATACCACCCTCCGACGTCCGACGTCGTCAAAAATAAGAGGGCAGTCTTTCCTAAGAACGACGCAATTTATTAAATAAAGAGGACGAAAAAATAATCATTTTTTTTGCATACAACATAATAATAACATGAAAACAAATCGAATATATTAGGGGTAAGTAATGTCAATATTTTCAATGAAATTCAAAAAAATTTCCTATATTTATTTAACTTTTCGTATACAAAATAATTCCACATCTATAACCTTCTGCCACCTTTCTTTCAAATGCAATCAAACATTTTCTAACCACAGCCCATAGTCCAGGATAAAGTGTAGGTATCTGCTTTTGTAACCAGAACTCATGGTATCCGTGTTTGAATTTAATTTTTAACTTACTGTTGCTCGATATTTCAATCAATTCCTCTTCTAAGTGCAATTCTAATTCTTCAGTATTTAAAAATAGGTCTAATATCCAATCGGGAATCTTCATTGTAAGAATATCTTTAAATCAATTATTAAAATCGATATGGAATGTCTTCAGTTCAGTGATGTCAGTTCTGGGGAACGGGTAGGTATTCTATGGAACCTCTTCGTCTAAGGCCTAGGTTCCCAAACTTATTTGACCCCTTTTCAGACACAACATTACAAAAGACCCCCCCTGGAAATTTACCTTGTTTATATTAAATGAAACAGAAAAGTAATTCATATTTATTAAATAATTCTAATGAGAAAGATGAATCTGATGTACTGTCACCAATATTTTTATATTATGCAGTTTTTTATTTGCAATAAAATTTCATCAAAAAATATATTCAACTACGAGAGTATTTTTTTAATTTCAGAAAGGTATTTTGGAAATAAAACAATTCGAAAAAATAAATTAACTTTTTGCAGTCGGTTCCCTTTTTTAGTTAAAAAACGTGCGACTGCACTAAATTCACATTCTACCAAGTATGATGACGGAAATGCAATCAAAAATTTTCTATTAATTACAGGGTGGGTAATTGCTTTTGTAACCATAACTCTTGGTATCCGTGTTTGAATTTAATTTTTAACTCACTGTTGCTCGATAATTCAATCAATTTCTCTTCTAAGTGCAATTCCGATTCTTCAGTATTTAAAAATGGGTCTAATATCCAATCGGGAATCTTCATTGTAGGAATATCTTTAAATCGATTATTAAAATCGATATGGAGTGTCTCCAAATGTTAACAATATATCAAAATGTCATCATCCCATTTTTCCACTGATGAAAGATTCATAAATTGATAAAACTCTTCACGTCCTAAATTGCGTTTATATAAGATCAAAGACTTTTGGTATGTATTAGTAAGTAATACCTATAAGTAATGTCGTCTTTTTTTTAATGAAATTCAAAACAATTTTACTCTATTTAACTTTTCTTATACAAAATAATTCCCCATATTATCTATAACCTTTTACCACCTTTCCTTCAAATCATCCATGCCCTTCTTGTAAAAATCTGCGCGTTTTGACTGAAAATAGTCCGAAAGGGCTGTATTCACCTCTTATAAGGAATTAAAATTTTGATCTCTTAAAAAATGTTTCATAGAACGAAATAAGTTAAAATAAAATGGGGCGAGATCCAGCGAGTATGGAGAATGCAACAGGGTGACCCATCCAAGATCCTGAATTTTTTCACCCGTCAATTTCGCAACATGAAGTCGCGCGTGAATGCGTGTGGTATCCAAACACCTTCTTTTGGAATCTTTCCCGATTTCTTTAGGATCTTCTGAGGACTGGACCAGGATGTCTTGACCTTTTCCAATAATTATCCAATGGTCAGCATCGCAGATTGCAGAATTCACGGTTGCTTCATCCGCCTAGACGGGTCGTCCACTTTAAGACTCGTTTTCCAAATACAAATCACCAGATTTAAATATTTTGAACCATCGTTGGCATTTCCTGACATCCAATATGTCCCCGTAAATCTCGCAAATATCCTTCGTACCCTCTGTCGCTTTCTTTTTCAAATGATATTGAAAAAGTATACAGCTCCGCAAATGTTTTTCCGACGGACACGTCTCTCCCATTGCCATCAAAGGAATAAAGAAACCGTTTTTTTGCCTAAAGGCCACGAGCAAGTAGCCGCTACACAAGAGAAAATTATAACACGTCCTTCATGCCTAACAGACTGAAGGAGACTATTTTAAAGATGGCGCATCGAAAAAACGATTACTTATGGGAAACCCTTATATCTACATATACAACCAAAGAGCATTATCTTTTATTTCGCTCGGTAATGTATTATAGATTTACGAAATATCTAATTGACCTTACAAATATTAGAATTATGTAGAAAACAACGATTTACAGGAAACATTATAGGAGGTTTGCTTGTATCTTCTAGTGCTTCTGGCCCAGCTCTGTTTTCTTGTTTTTTTTGGTGGTATTTTTTTTAAAAAGATTTCCTTCTCTTGACCCTTGCTGGCATTGGAGTTGTATCTTCCTACCACTGGTGATATCAGACTTTTCCCTCTCCACTATGTCCAGGCAAGAGGAAGGGGTTTGTCTTGTTATTCATTCATATCTTCTCAAGGCTTTTTCTTGATCTTGCTGTGTTATAGCAATAATTTTATCATGCTTATTTAAGGTTTTACTTCCCAGAGCATATTCGTTCTATTTGTTAGCAATGAGGTGAAGACCGGTTATAATAATAATTAGAGATAAAAAAAACATTAGATTACGGCAGACATATATAATGCCTGATATCTCTTTTCTGCTACTCTTCCTTAGAAAGAAATTGAATTTGGAGTGATTACTTGTCTGGTGGTGACATCAAGGACAAATGACTTCGACCTTGAAATATATTATTTTTGTAAAACAATTATTAAATGGAATTCAAGCATAAAAAGGCACATAAAAAATGAAAACAACAAGCCGCCGCGCCGACCAGACGCATAAAAAATCAAGTTACGCACATGCATTTTCGATATTTATTGAAAATGCAACGCATAAAAAAAAACACATAAAAAAATCCCCGTCTAGACACCAAAAAATAAAACCAATTTTAATGCTGGAATATCAAACAAAAAATCGCAGACGTAAAAAAATACATCTGGGGTGGAAACCGTATCCGCTCGCGCTCTATAAAATCGGGCAACCAGACAACAGACATCACCCTGAGCTGAAGCTATCCTGAACTCTGTCTAAGAGTCTTGTGCAGACGAAAGGCCCGACTGCCCGAGCCAGGATGAAGAATCCGATTAATCGAAGCTCCAAACCGCTGAACTTCTGCCCCCGCTAAGTCAGAAATTCTGCCCATCATCGTCCTTAAACCCCCGAAGACCATATTCGCTGTCTAACGATCTGAAAAGGTTGTAATCCGACGACGCGGAATCCAGTGAATAGGGTGGACGATTTAAAAGCTTCCTTATTTTTTCCTGTGTTATTTTTGCAGCGGAGACCTCGCGTTATCGTGTTGAAGGATCCTTTTTTTTATAATTGACTTAAACAGATTCGCTCAAGTTCTTCGCAATCCACTGTCACTGTAACGGTCTGTCCGGGTTCGAGCAAACCATAGGGTATAATTCCAGAAAAATCCCCACACACTCAGACGAGGATCTTCTTTATTGTTAGTAATGATCGAGAAGTCGGAACGATTCCTTCTTCGAAAAAATGCCATTGTTTTTGTCGTACAGGATTATTGTATAGCACCCACTTCTCGTCTTAAGTTACAATTCGTTGCAAAACGGATCAGCTTCATCCCGAGACTCGCAGATGGTCAACCGTTGATCGGGCGATCGCGAGGAACCCAAATTCTTTGCCTGGACAATTTTCCTATGCGACAAAAATGATCCTGAATTATAGACCGTGGACAGGCAATCTTCGATGAAAATCCCTTAATTGTTTGATGAGCATCGGAATTCATCTTTGCCTTGGGGATATCGTCGTCTAATTTTTGTATCGTTTTTTTCGTGCGCCATCTTTGAGATTCCTCGTTCCATTTTTAAACTTTTTAAACCGCCGATTGTGTATTTTGAGAATGTTCCCGTAAGTAAGGATATTTTTTTCCTCTCTTGTTTGCCTTCGTTACTTGATCCAAAAAAAATAGCATACAATTTTGGTTACTTTTCGATCCTACTAATAATACGGTCTGCTTTTTTGTTTTTTAATCCTTAACAAAAATGTCGAGACTAAAGTTTGAGGAAACCCATTTACGATTTTGATGCATTTTTTATTTAAAAAAAAAATTTGAAGCCAAAGAAGCTACCGAGGTGGTCTGCTAATTTCATAAAGAAAATGGCATGTCAGATGGTTTAAAAAATTAAAAGTTATGATAGAGAATTAAACGTAAATTGGATCGATAATCCTACCCTTGCAAAACCATAAAGAAATTGTCACGAGATCTCAACTATCCCCGATCAACAGTACATAGATAAAATAATTAACAAGGAATTTAGATACTACTAAAACTTTACCAAACGGCGCTGTAACAATGGATACCCTTGGCCCCCTCGCGACAAAATTGCGTTCCAAAAGAGCTTTGAAGATTAAAAAAAGTCCTAGCACGAGCGTAAGTTATATTTGATGGGGACTGTGTATGGGACAAATCTAATAATAATTAATGAATATTTGTTTAAAAAAAGCATGCTAGGCATCGATTTTACAATTTCAACAAGAAATAAAGTCTAATATCTTGTACTAAGTATGTAGATACAAAAACAATAAAGAAAATCTTATAACATATGCAGTAGACGGAATGATTAATTTCCTTTAATCTACAAGAGTATATGGAAAAGTGAAAAATTTATTATACTTTTCCATATAGAAAAAAATCTTTTTATATATATTTAAATAAAATACATATTTTTTCCTTTATTTAAATCCCATAAAAAATTAAGTAGATAGAGAGGTATAAATTAAACAATATTTTTAGATAAATACAGTAATAAAATAATAAACAAACATTTTAAAAAATAGAGGCAGACCTCAGCTTTTGCACATTCGACTTTCGCACAATTCGCTATTTCGCACATTTTTGGAAAAATCGTTTTTTTTTCAAAATTGTTTCCAAAAGGCACGGTATAGTGATGGATGAAATGTAGAAATCTTTGTTTTATTGGATAAGTAATCAAAATCAAGAAAACATCCCTCTGAGTACATCAATGATTCAAGCTAAGGCTCTTAGTTAGCATAAAGATTGGAAGGCTAGACTAAACGAAGATTCTAACTTACGGTGTTTTCATGCAAGTAACATTTGATTTTCAAATTTTTTTTAAAACGAGGTATTCTTTACACAATATTTAATTCACTGGAGAATCAGCTGATGCGGATGAAGATGCTGTAAAATACTTTATTTCGTCATTGTCCAAAATTATTGAAGATGGAGAATATACCTCTAGTCAAATATTCAATGTAGATGAGACTGGTTTATTTTGGAAGAAGATGCCTAATCGTACATTCTTATCAAAGGACGAATCAGTTGCCCCTGGTCATAAACCTTTTAAACTTAACAGTGAAGATGTTAATGAGTTGATTGTATCTCATTCTGAACCCTTGACTAATGAATTTCTAATGGACCGACAAGAGAACGGAAATAGTATACAAATTGAAAGTGAGGAAGAAGAACCAGAAGAAATCATCAAGACCTTAACAATAAAAAACATAAACGAAGCTTTTACCTACTCGAGACATTTTTGAATATTATGGAAGAATGTGATCCCAATGGAGAACGCATATTCAAGTGCGTAGGGCGATCCATAATAGTACTGCATGAACTTACTACGAAGAAAAGAAAAAGAGTAGTAAAATACAACTAACCCTTGACAAGTTTATCCCTCTACTTTCGAACACTTAACTTTCGCACACATTTTCAGAATTGACAGATTTTGTCCGAATGGCGATTGGTGGAGATCCCAAGTTCCTTGATCGAATGTCAAAATCGGCAGAGAGGAGAGCCTCGATTGTGGAAGAAGCTATCCTGGACTCGACTGGAGCTTTCCTCGTCTCTCTCTCTTTTGATTAAATTAATTAGATATCATTTAACATTTATTTATGCGTTTTTAGGAGTTTTATCTTCATAAAAATAGATCGAATTTTTAATCAGTGTTGCTGTTGTTTTTTGACAATTTTTTTTTTGGCGACAATTCTTTACAAATTAATTATTGATGTAGTAATTTTCAGAATTTTAATTAAGATATTTGTTAAATCTACTGAATAAAATACAAAAAAAGTGATGTGAGACAAAAATAATAGTGGTTGTATAAAATGGGCTTAATTGGGGGATGTTTTAATTTAAAAATAAATTTTCTAATCAATAGTATATCAAAATGATTATTTTTTTATTGATTAAATTAAATAATCATTTGCTCTGTGAAAATCACTGATTATTTTTATCTAGTACAGAAATTATATATAAATATATTACAAAAAAATCAAAGTTTAACGTGCTTTAAATATAATTAGATGATCTAAAAAATTCGACTACCCACAGCATCCATCTTCGAGGCTTTTAAGAAGATAGAATTCATTTATTTGATATTTTTTTTTATCAAATACAATATTTATTTTAAAAAAATGTATGTAAAATAATGCATTTATCGCACATTATAATTTATAATTACGTATTATACTATAGAGGACTATTCAAAGTCATTTTTACTCATCATGCAAATTTGTTCATAAGGAAAAAAAATATCTAAAATTACGCAACACAATAATGTTTATTTTTATTTTTTTCCATAATATTATATATTTATATAAAGATAGAGGCTTATAGAGACAATAAAAAATCGAGACACTTGAACTAAATTTCCAAGGACGTTTCTCAACCCGAGGGAACAGGTTAACAAACCCTGGGATAGACTGACGTCAAACAGTCTGAAAGGTCATGTAACGCACTCTTTCACGTCACTACTAATGCTTCAGCCACGCACACAGACAGACACAATCGACTGAAAACGAAACTATTCTGAGTCGATTGAAACGTACTACGAATTAATTTACATCACTGATTTACGTATAAATATATTTCAACCCCCGTACCTCTGTCACTTGTTACGTCGTCCTTCATGAAGGTTGAAAACTCTCCGGTGACATAATAAAACGAAACTTTAAAAGTGGCGATAAAACTTTTACTACGGCCAATTACTAAATATTTACATTACAATCTAAACTTTTTTTTGTCAAACACACGTAATAATTAATATTTTTTATATCGATTCAGCTTTTTTTACAGTTAATCCTAGCTAAACCAATTTTTTTAATGACCCTGTATAATAAGTGTTGGAACAAGTCTATTGACACGACAGCTACTTCTACAGGCACGACATAGTTTAACGCGTGGTTCTATGTATGAGAATACGTGTTAAACTGTCACTTATACGATTACTAATCCTCGGGGTGAATCAGTCATTTATTTGCAATATATTTTTGAAAAAAAATCGGGTCATGAACTCTAGTTAATCACGGCCTTATCAATAAATTTCATTCGGTTTATTCCTATTTTTTTGTCGGCCATTACTAAACAATAGTTGGTTGCATGCGACTATTGCACGAATAGAACCTGAATCACATAAATCTTAAAGGCTTTGCACTCACGATGCGAAATCATGACTCATGATGTCCTTTCCTCCTTTCGCAAGGTTACTCCACTGCTCTGCGTGGTTCCCACAGACTATCGCACCTTCCTTCAGATCGAAACAGGGCCGGACAACATTTCTGCTGAAAAAATAAATAAATAATTTATTTAAACGATTAAATAATATCTATCGCTTTTAGATTATATCATTTCTACTCCGTAATAGGCCATACGTTATGGCCCAAGTTATTTTTAACTCAATTAAAAAATATGAATTTAGAAAATAAGGAATTTTAAAACCAAAGCGGCCGAATATTTATTTTTTCTGGATTAACTATTTCTTCAAATCTACTATTATAAAAAATATTATCATGACAAAAAAATACATATATTTCAAATTTAAACCCAGGTTTTTAATTTTTTTCGAATAACTCTTTTGATATAAATCCTACATATCACAAACTTTTTGTATTTATCCGAAAAACTATAAAGAATAAAGATTATAAATATTTCATTGTACTTTTTGTCGCTCGTATCCGGTACGATGTGCCAAGTGCGAGTGAAGCGTGCGATTGACACTTGCGACGTCTTGACTTGAAATGCTTGGGGTCCATGAAAGACCCCCTCGGTTGCTTTTGAGCCACCGTGTCGTATGATCAGTCAATTCCAATTTTTAACATTTCAATGAAATTTATTTAAAATCTTTAATTTTATTCTCTTGTTGCACTAATAAACGTATATAGAAAGTCTGTTTAATTTTATTTGAAGAGCAGCTCTAGGCAGAAAAAGGTAAAAACTATATAAATATATTAACTATGCGCTCTTATTATTAATAATAATGCTGCCTTCATCGTTCCTCGATAAGACAATAGGTCTTAAAATTAAGAGTATTCATCATGAAATTCTATAAATATTTTCCTGCGAGGGAATCCAGGCTCAGGCTTTTCGCTCAATGTATATCAGGACTTTTTCGGTAAGTACCGATATTATTTCGTATCATAAGGATTTTTTTTTTTTTCTGGTTTCCATGTCCGAGTATTTTTTTTTTGATGTACTTATTTGCATTAATTTTATTTTGGAACAAATACCGAACCAAAATAATCTGATAAATATTTTTCAGTTTAGCTCCGGGAAGAAAAAAAAAACGGTTCAAAACCCTGGTAGTATTTTTATATTTATTCTTCTTTCCATCTTATTTGATCTGAGCAAATTAAGATCTTTAACGACGAAAAGCCATTATGTAACCATAAAAAAATAAGAAAAGATTTCTATATTCTATATTCTCGATTCTCGATTCCCGGGCTTTGACTGGCGACCTGACCCGTATTCGAAGAGCCTAGATAACCTGGAGAACGTCTGTCTACTGTCATGACGGAGACGGAGACGGAGGTGTCCTCCAGGTGGCAAAGACCCGCCCCAGGGTTATAAGGCCACTGTGTAGTGTAGTATACAATTATTGTCCGCCCTTAATTTTTAAGAAGAAATGTAGTTTGTCATCTTCTGAAACTCAGAACTTATCTGAGCTCATTTTTATTTAAATTTCTTGAATTATTTTTAACCGAAAATACTACATGAGATTTAAAACAATTAAAACTAAAGTTGAAACTGGTTTCAGCAGCATCAACTACTAATTAAATTGAATACTTTCCGCGAATAAGGTGGTATCTAACAAAGTTGTATTTAGCAGTATTCAGGAAAAACACTTTATTTATACGGTATCGATACTTTAATAGACTTTTAGAAACCAAAAGATATATTTTCATATACACCACCTTATATAAAAATATAAAATACCAAACAATATTGAAAACAACAAAAAAACATAATGAAAATGAGGTCCTTGAATGCAGTTACAACGTTATTCCACTTTAGCATGTTATTACACTAGCAAAGAGAACGATAAGCGCTTCTTTAAACATGTTAATACTTGAAACCACGTTATTCGGTCACTGATCACCAAGTAAAATGAAATATAGAGATTGATAGTCATTTGAAATTGTAAGATTAAATAAAATAAAAATTTTCGTGCATCAAAACGATGAATGATTTAAGATTATTCCCGCATTCATCGTTTTATTTGATAGAGTATCACAAGAAAAATGATGGATCGTAATACCATTGCGTTAATAGATTAATTAAATTTTTCAGCGCGCAATATCCGGCGCGTCGAAGTTTTCCGATCCCCGCGCCGGAGAGGAGAAAAAAGCGGCACAAGAAAATTGCAATATTGCAGCCGGAGCGTGTAAATAGTTGGCGACTGCTGGCATAGGGCCATTTTGCGCCAGCTCGCTACTACGACCACGCCGAACAATGTTAAGTAGATTGCATTTCCTGCATAATTAAATGGCCACCTACACCATCCGCGGGGATGGTGTAATTTTTGCGTCTAATCAGCCCGTGTTACTTGCAAGTGTTTACTGTAAACCGTTACTGTTAATTGCTGTTACATCACCGATCGGATTGTTCGCGCCGCCTTATCAATGAAGTAATGAATTGTGTTTACCTTGAGATTATTCAATTGACGTCTGAATGGACGGCGATGATTTCATTGCGCGTTGGGAAAAATGAAAATTCGCGTAATCGCGCGAAATTACATCGGCGCCGCGATAAGCGATCGATTTTCACGGAAAAAGATTGCGTGATGAATCCGTGTAATATGGCATACGAGATGAAATCGACGATATCGTGGACCAGCGATACGCATTGTACTCTTGAGGATAATCTATGCTAATACAGACCGCACCTGGATTCGTTTGATCGCAGTCATCATTTTAAATGCGAATCGATTAGATAATGATTAGTTATAAATTATTATAGCTTAATGTAAACATATATTTTATATTAAATGCAATTAATTAATTGATAAAAAAAATATACACTTAGGTCTCGGTTAGCGCTTCTTACGTTTATGGTGATTTTTTTTTAAATAAAACACCATAAAAAATATAATCGAATTATAACATTTTATTAGCAAGAAGAGTTTAATAAGAAATCCTTGATCACTAGAGACTTTTCACAAATGATTTATTATTTTTTGTCCAATCGTAAAACGTTGCAGTGATATAAAAAATAAACAAAGGTTCTATTACTGTTGGATAATGCTTCAGGCCATCTTATCAACTGGTCGGCATTAAACAGTTGCAAGTAGTTTTCATACCACCTAACACTACGTCGTAAATTCAGCGGATGGAACAGCGAGTTATATCATATTTAATGGATATTATCTTCGTCATACATATCGAAAACTAATAAAATAGCAGAATCAATTGAAGTTGCTGATTTAGTACTCGAGAGGCCCCAGGCACAATTCAGTTTTTGGGCCCCTCACAAAATATTTTCATTATCATCATGACCGATTTTTTTTGTAATCCTTTTTTTGGAATAATTTTAACTGACTATTAGTAAAAATTCTTTCCATATTGATAACTGTATGTCTTAAGGTTTTTTTTTATGAAGGGCTGTGATTTAAGTATCACTGATTTAAATTAATATTAACGTTTTGCAATGTTTTGGGCACATAATTAATTTCCTTCAAAGACATAAAGAAAAACAAAATTCAAATTCTTAATTTTGATTGCTTCTTCTTCTTTATTAGCTTATCTCGATACAACAAATATTTATTATTTTTATAAAAATACAGGGGCTCCAGGAGAGCCCCTTTTGCCTGAAGGATGAATCCATGGATCATAGTCTGCGAAACAGTCAGTGCATATGATTCAAAATATGACCGAAAAATATGTCATAGCTGGCGTTATTAATTTGTCAATTTAATTTAAGGAATAATTAATTATATTTATTGGGCCACTGATCCATTGTGTATTTTAGAAATAAATATAACATAATTTGAGACTTTGTTTGGCAAGAAGTAACTCATAAATCCATGAATGGAGTGTGGAAGAAGCTATAGCCAGAGATATACAAAGATTCTCATCAAGAAGTGCAATTCTTTGTAGGACTTGAAGATGTAAATGAGCAGGATATTGAGAAATTACTGCAGGTTTCTGGAGAGGGCCTTATCAGCGACGACCTTCAAAAACTAACAGAACAAGGAGAACTTGAGAACAGGAATTCGGAATAGGTTAAACCCAAAAAAAATATAAATTAGGTGAAAGAATTCTTCATCAATGGCTTGACTTTTTTTTAAATGGATTATTCTATGAATAAAAATAGTTAATCGTGATATGCTTCATAATTTGGTTGATATTTTGGATTTTGCAACTAATTAATATGACACGAAAATGACAACGCTCTCGGAGATGTCTCGCCGTACGTCTAGGCACATCGTACCAGACGCGAGTGAGAAAAAACATACCGCGAGTGGCAACTGTAGCGAATATTGTGTAAGTAGGACAGTGGTTATTTATAACATTTATTCTTTAGGCTGTTTTAGACAAATGCAAAAAGTTTGTGACGTGTAGGATTTATATTAAAAGAGTTATTCCAGAAAAATCAAGAACTTGGGGATAGCCAATATACCCCATCGGCACGGTTACGAATTCATCATTAAACATTCATTCAGAAGAGTCGAGGCCTTTTTTTACATTTGTTTACTTTTAAACGAGGCCTTACTCTCTACAACCAAACTATTCATTAGGAAAAAAATGTAGAAATAATAATAATTTGTAATTGAAAGCATTAAGCAATGCAGTTTCATAATTTTCCCCTGAAATCTAGTCCATTTCAAAATTATTACTATATGAAATAATCATTATATCTTTAAATAACAATATAATTATATGGGATATACTAATCTATTGCTATATACCAGATAGTATATATATACATATTTATCATTCATTGATAATGTATATAAAAATTATTTAGATAATGCTATGATAAGTTCATTGAGATAATCACTTGAAATAAATGCATTTATTTTTTATTAAATAAATAATAAAAAAATTGTGGAATAATCATAAAAAAAATGTAACGATAGTATTTATATTTATAAAAATGAAGTAGACGCATTTTTTAATATATAGGTCAAGTGAAATATTAGTTTTAATGTTATAATTAATAAAATGACAACGACCCTCGTAAAATCTATAAAAAATTGACTGCAACTGTAAAAAAAATCTGAAAACGCATTTAGTTACTTTGATCACGTCTTTAAAAATTATATAAAAAATAATTAATGTATTACATTATCATTATTAGCATGGTTTCAATTTACAAGGTGTTTTTTTTTCCCTAAATAAATGTAAATATCACTAATTAAATTTAATTAGTTAGTTTCGATTATATGTATATATTAAGGACGATTTTCCGCCTCTTTTAATAATTTATTTTAAATAAATACAGTTTCTGTTAAAAAAAACCCAACATATAAAAAGTGATTTACGGTACATTGGCCTGCATCTATGGGACAGTTTTAATAAATGCATACTCATTTTGAAACGTAATGAATAACGCTAATAGCGCATATATTGAAAAACAAGCAGCATTGTGAGAGTTACTATTTTTTTTCCTTAATTTTTTAGAATGCAAATTAGAGAAAAGGGGGTATTTTTTTTTTTGTAAACGACACATTGTCGCCAAAAATGCATTAGCGCGTCTTGCGTCCATACACAATTATTATGAACTGTTAATGTATGGCTGAAAAAAAAATTATGAAAAAATAACGTCTAATGTCAATATGCACCGCGTCATTGAGCGGATCGTTTGTCCGACGCGCGACAAAAGGCCGACAGAGGTCTTTGCGCGGATCACGGGGGCCAACAAAGGCTTTTCGCAACTGGCACAGCTCGCAATGGAAAAAATAAATAAATGCAGTGAAAAATGACAGAATGCCTTTTCGCCGGTGTGCAAATAAAAAATTGGCATTAGCCGTGCAAAAACGGGCCGCCCACCGACGGCCGCCGAAATTGTAAGAAACAAAAAGACGCATCGAACACAAAGCGACAAAAACGTGTGTCGGTAACAAAAAACAATTTGAATTTCAAATTGCGAACGTTACGTAATCAGTTTTTCGGCACTTTATAGCTCGGGTGACCTCTGGTGGGGATGCGCAATCTGCGCGCGCAGATGCATCCGCCGCGTGTGCAACACACACGGCGACACATCATTATGAGATGCGAATCATTGGTGATGTTATCGTTAATCGTATCTGTCCATTTATGTAACGATTTATTGCCGATGTTAGTATGCAGATTTCGCAATATCATTCTTCAACCACTTCGAGGCCACAAGCGTATATAGCTGCTACCGATGGATCTTTAAGCAGGCTAAGCACGGTTATAACCACTCGTATCCTGAAAAATTACCGAAGATAATTATATCATTGGATCACTGATGAAGATATTAGAAGATCATGAACCCAGCTTCGAACCGAAAATGAACAGAAAACAAAAAACAAGTTGAACACTTATCTTGTTTAAAGTTAAAATAAGATAGAAATAAATTAAATTAATATATTAGGAGAACCCGAAAGAAATCGCGTATTTTATTATATGGTATATTTTTTTATTATTTTTTTTTCGACCTGGGATTGAATTCTGTCAAAGTCACTTGGGCTATTAAATAAATTTATAGTGAAGTACCGACAGAACGTAGATGTCAATTTATGTTTCAAAGGTTAAAATCGGGAAATAAAAATTTAGACCACCTTCTAAATTTGATGATGACATATTCAGATCATTGATCGAGTCAAATCCTCGATTAACCATCGAGAAATTATCGCAGAGACTCAAATCTTCAAGGTCCTCTGAATAGCCGCATTCGCAAGGGATCGGAAAAACAAATAGAGAGAAAAAATGCAATTCTTTGCTGTCAAGGCAAAGAATTCGACCCTTTCTACACCAAATTGTAACTGAAGATGAGAAGTGGATCGTTTACAATAACATAAGTCGGAAAAGGCAACGGATTTCTTTGAATAAAACTCCAGTTTCGTTCGCCAAAGCCTAGTTTAACACTCCAAAAAGTTATTTGGTGAATCCTGAGGGATATAAGAGGACTTATTCATTACGAATTATTGTTACTATACGAAACAATTACTGTAGATCATAGGTCAAATTTTATTTCGTCAAACAGTAAGTGAATTTTTTTTCACCACGACATTGAACGTCCTCGTAAAGCAATGATGATCCAAGAATAAATCCAGGATTTAAACTGAGAGGTTCTGGCATACCCATTATATTCCCTAGATCTTACTCCTTCCGATTACTCTCTCTTCAAGTCGAAAAATGCAATGGCTTTCTTCGAATCAAACTCCTGTTCTGAACCCAAAGCTTAGTTTAACACTCTTTAACAGTTCTTTTGTGCATTTAGTGGGATATAAGAGGCATAATTTATAAATAACTATCAAAACCGGATGAAACAATTACTGCAGATCTTTACGGTCAATAACTGAAAAGATTAAACTAGAAAATAAAAATCAAACGTCCAATTTTGTTTAACAGAAAGCGAATAATTCATTACCACGATAATGGACGCCCTCATTAAGCAAGAATAATCCAAGAAAAAATTCAGAAGTTAAATTACCTTGCTCCTTACGATTACTATACACAAGTATTTCGATTTAAAACCTGAAAGTTTTTCAAAATAAATAATTGAAAAACTACAAGGAAGATGGGAAACAGCTCCTAATAATGATGAAAATTGTAGTTTATAATAATAAATAAATAAATAAATAAATATAATTCTACAGAAAGAAATCTTGCTGTATCTCGAAAAAAACATTTTTATATTTTTCTGATTAAATCAGAATGAAATAAAAAAATATCCCCTTAAAAATTGTCTTCATCTGATTCTTAATGTTGCCTCAATGTTGACAAAACATGATATTATATATTTTTATAAAAATATGATTTTGACAAAAAGTCTGTCTACACTTTCCATTTCTTTTCAAAAAACATTAAAACTAACGATTTTGTTAGCATGTCAATATACGCCAAGGATAAGAAATATCGAAACCAGAAAGGTCTAGAATTCTTAGCTAGAAGCTTGATCATAACAAGACAATCATTAATGATATGAATGTGATCGTCAGATGTGGTTAGTTATTCACTCGAGAAGAAACAAATCTGTCTATCTTAAGGGAAGTATTTTGCGTGACATCTATGTTTCAATGGAATGCTGAAAGAATAAACACTGGACCTACAAAATGAACTGTCAAATATGGAAACAGTGAATAAAATCCGTAGATCTTAGAGATTGTAACGAATAGACGTAGATCCATTCCATCATATGTATGGAATGGATGTAGAACATAAAGCGATTGATCTAGTAAACTCCAAAGAATGATCATAACGAGAGATATTAGGACTATATTAGGGCTGCTTTTGAAGAAGACCCAATTCCATCTTGGAACGTAACGTCGAGTAGTGGAATGCAGCTACACAAACGCAGACGTCAAATCTGACAGCGGAACAACATCAATGCAGCGTTGCCAACTTCGATGGAAATCAACCTGTCAACGTTAATCTTTTTTTATTAAAGTACATCGTTTGCATATATATATATATGAACATTAAGGTTTTTATTAAATAATCTTTTTACATTATTTTTTTAACCCAACATCAAAAATTTGCAAAAAATAATCACCTTCCAAAAAACGTCCAAAAATAAATAATTACTGTTATGTATAATTGATTATAAAATTATAATTTTTTGTGACGAGGCATTTAACTGGTTAAATTATATTAAGTATTAAATTGATTATTTTACGATCAGTGTGCAAAAAATGATTTGCAAATATCATCGTCGGACGAAACAGCCGTGTTTGACTGGCGATAAAATGCAATTTGCATATTGATTAAACACAACAATAAAGGAAATGATATCTTATTCGGCTTACATAACGAACGATTTTTTTTACGTAGCATTTAAAGATGTGCGTGGATCAGAGATTGAACAAAACGTCGACTATGATCGACTATGATCGTACGTAGGGTCATTAAGAATCGATTTTCACACTCGTATGATTCGGAATATATTTTTTTAAATGTATAGAATATTCAATCAGTGTCTTTTGATACCAAAAATAATATTTATAAAATTATTGATGTCGTTTTCTGTCATTTTTATAGAACGTATCGTATTTATTGATAAATTAATGCGTTATCTGGCAGATTATAGCATAGATAATACTCGCGTATTTATCTTTTTATGACATTAATAATTAATTATATTGTTTATCAATTGGACACACCTTCTGGTTTGCAAGAGAAAAAAAAAGGTGCGCAAAACACGATCGAGCTGCAAGGCGCAACTGTCAGTGGCGCATGCGCAGTTGTCCGCTTCGAATACATATAATCTTGACGATTCAATCTACGTATGTAATTACAATAAAAAAAAGATATAAATATTTTTTAATTCGTTTTTTACCGGTTCGCAATTCGCACAGATTTCGACCCGGCCATGAAAATTCATAGAACATTTTTACATAATCGATTTTCCCCCATTGTTCCGCGCCTATTGATGCAGTTTTCGTCACTACATTATTTGCTATGATTCATCACATTTTTAATTACTATGCACATATTGAATTTTGTCTATAAAAAGGGGGGGGGGTTAAAAATCAATCTGGTGTCTACATGACAGCGATGCAAGACACCCTATCAATACCACCGGGTCCGGGACAAGACAGAGAGATCTCTGATGAATTGAAAAAAATGTACAAAAAGAAATTATAGGTTGTCCGTTAGGTTGCATTAATTTTATGCATGCCACAGCCTCGAACGCAGGGCAACTTTTTTGCAGTGCGGCGAAAAAAATTTTGGTGAATAGACAAGACGGTTACGCTTTTTTCCTTCCTGGCGACGACTGCGATTTGTATTGAGCGCGAAAAAAATCGACATATGAAAAAAGAGCATCTATTAACTTTGAAGTGTATTGAAGTGCTTTTTTCTGACTTCGCCTATTATTTTTATTATCATTTTGGGACCTGCAAGGCCTTTTCAGCAGAGTCAATGCACATTCGCAGTGCGATGTAGACGCACGTAACGTTTGCCGCCAAAAAAGCTCCGCGAACTTCGATACAAAAAAGCTCAATCACAACCAACCATTAAATCTATAATAAATA
Source organism: Philopotamus ludificatus (assembly GCA_022495035.1). NCBI lineage: Eukaryota > Metazoa > Arthropoda > Insecta > Trichoptera > Philopotamidae > Philopotamus > Philopotamus ludificatus. Next base: position 13,051 of record JAGXCT010036627.1, on the reverse strand, counting down.
TAAATAAATACACTCAACACGGTTTTAATATAAAACAATCCACTAAAATTAACAAATACAGTCAACCCTTCTATAACGCTTCCTCTTAATCGCTGTTTTCTACCAAATGCCCCATCAATCAAAGAGCATTGCCCTTTATTTCCCTCAGTAATTTATTATATATTTACAAAATATGTAATTTGGCTTTAAAACTTTAGCGGTCTAAAACAAAGCATAATAGAAGGGTCTACCGCAGACGTTGCTCTATAGCAGGAAGCGCTATAGGAGGGTTGATTACATGAGAACATTTCTCTATAAAGCTCCAATACCTCTTCTGTGACAAATTCCCCTACAAGCTTCTGGGCGAATTCCTCTCCATTCATTTAATTAAATTTCAGATAATCTATCTACCATTTAGGTCACTTTCTAAAGTATATTTTGAATTGAATAGGAGTGTGAAACATCATTTTTTCATGTCTGAATATCCAGAAACGTATTTTGTAACAAAAAACATAAAAGTGGATGACTGATTCTTAATAGAGGTAAACCGAAAAATAATGTCATTTTTTTATTGTGACATTATTACATCGATTTGTTAACGACTGCCGTTGAGTAAACAGGTAAAATTTGGTATGATTAAGAAGCACTATTTTTAGTCTACAGTTTCTATTTTTTTTTCCATATTTCAACGTTAAAATGTCAAGGCCTTACAATGATGAGACTCATTTACGATTTATTTTATGCTATTTTAAATAAGGGATTGAAGTCAAAAAAAAGCAATCGAGACAATTTGCGAAATTTATGGAGACGTCTTAAAGCTGTCATAGATGGTTAATTTTTTTTTAAAGTGGTGATAGATAATTAAACGATAAACTAAGATCAGGAAGACCTTTTAAACCGGATGATGCTGCTTTAAATAATACCCTCGCAAAATCATCGCAAGTTCAAAGACCATTTGAAAAGGATCGGAAAAAAATAGCCAAGGAATTTGGGTAACCCACAACCTTTCGCATAATCTCTCATAATGTTTTACTTGGAAATAAAGTTGTTACTTAAGTAAAAGGCGTAAAAAACATGTTTATTCATTTTTTGATAAAAAAAACCCTCATCAATTTTAATGAGAGGAATCGAAAAATTACCCGAACTGTGGAGAAAGATTGTAGAAGATAATAGAAATTATCTTATTCGAGCAGTATTTGTATAGTACTTGTTAAAATATTTTTTTACGTTAAAAAAATGTCAATACTTTCCATTTTACCTTATTAAAAAAAACACAGGACAGTAATAACAAACAAAGAGCTTAATTAGATTCTAACGCATGATCAGACGTGTCATTAGCATAATTTTTTTCCTAATTAAAATATATCTATGATTTATTCATTGGGTTATCATTTTTACCTTTTTTACGCGATTTTCTCTATCACAATGTTGTTTTTTTTTTTAAATAAGACAGTAATTTTAATTTATGAAACTATCTTCAATTATTTTCTTAATTTAACACATTTTTACACGATTTTAGATAGAATATATCTAGCGTGTAAAAAAAGAGTTGAGTGTACATACTTAAATGTGCACGGTAGATAAGTTATGCAAAATATCACGTAAATCGAGTTCTATAAAACAAAACAATTCTATAAAATTATGCAGAAATTATTTACATAATTTAAGTATTTATTTATTATATGCAAAAATATAGTGTTCATCAAGAGGCATTAATATTCATAAATTATAATTAAATTTGAAAAGTAAAGGGAAGATGCTGTAACACTCTACTTCAAAAAAATCAGTTACTCAAAAGTAATTAATTTTTAAAAATAAACCTCCATCCATAATTAGTTTCTATGACTATCGGGTTTCCTAATACATTCAAATAAATAAATAATTAGACATGCAATTAGAGGCGTGGCGCGGTAATCTCCCGCCCGAAAATGCATTTAATTAATTTTTCAGCCAATTAGTTACATCATAATCGTACATCTCCAAGTTGCAAATTTAAAATGATCCAGCCCATATGACAGATGCTATAATTATACAAACAATATATATTTCTGACGTAATTGCGTGCTCAGTAATTACACACGAGTTTTTTTTGCATCGCGGATGCAATACATATTTTTGCGCTGAAAAAAAAAAAATATACATACATTCAGCTATGGACATGGATGCTGGCGTGATTTAACGGATTCGCATTTAATTTTTCTAATATTGTACTGGCCAAATTTGAAAGTGATATTTAGAGAAAAAAAAATGTATACATCCAAAATTTACGGCGGGAGCCGAGACGTGTTATAATTAATTTGCCATGTCATGGGTTTGTAATAAACCAGCTGCAGTGTGACCGGGCTTAGATTGGATGGCTTCGATAAAACTTAATTTATATATGTATATTTTTTATACGATGTCATTCTGAAAGCCTACTGAAAATATGTAGTCATATTTTTTTTAAGTAATAGAATAAATCTAGCCGAGTTTTTTGCCAAGGCTTCTGCAAATAAAATTAAAAGAAATGTTCTGCTAACGATAAAAGGTCGAAGAACTACAGCTTAAACATAAATTACGTTAAAATATATTTTTATTTAATAGGAAAATATTTATTTTATTTTAAATTAAATCCGGTTAAAATGATCATAAAAAATAACCTGAATCCAAAAAGGCTCTAGTTTACGACTTAATTACCAGAAAACTTTTAAAGGACGCTCCAGTAAAGTGCATACATCTAATAACCTACAGATTCAATGCTGTACCCAGCCTAGGATATTATCCAGACCAGTAAAAAGTAACTGATATCTTCATGATTTCCAAAATCGGTAAAGATCCCGAAAAGTCAGAGTCCTACAAACCAATAATTTTGATCTCAATTATTCAGAGAGAGCAACTTCACAGAATTGTCGATAAAATACATAACGACTTGAATGAAAAAAAAAGTAATATGGCATTCCTTGATATAACCCAGGCCTTCGACAGCGTATAGCATGAAGAACTACTGTTCAACATCAAGAAAAATCTTAATAATAATTTTAATATAGACTTGAATTCGTATATTTCAATTTCCACGTCAAGCAAAATGGAGAAAGAACCGCACTGTACCCTATTAACTCTGGAGTAGCACAGGGAAGCGTAATTGGTCCAACCCTGTATTTACTGTACATTGCTGATATGCCACGGCACTTCTAGGATTACACGAGGATCCAGACAAAGCTCAAGTCTGAAATGCATCAAGTCTGAAAAATATTCACCGTTGGTTAAATATGGAAAAAAGTCGGTCCATATAACTTTATCCCTAAGAAAGGATAACTGCCCTCCTGTAAGCATAGATGGTGAGTTACTGCCCCAGACAGACTCAAGAATGTATTTAGATCGCCGTATTAAACTCAAGAGAAAGCAATTAGGGATAACATCTACATTGGCTTATCGGCCCACACTCATAACTATCCCTAAATAATAAACTGCTTATCTATAAACGCATATCACGTCCGATCTAATCCGACGTAATCAGAAATGATCAAAAAGTCTCCTATGTGATAGGACAAATTAGGTCCTAGATACGACTAAAAAATCATCCCAACAAAAAGTAGAACCTTCGATTTTTTAAAAAAGCCTGAATAAGGCTCTCATCTTAGTAATAGGATAGCTGAGTTCTTACTCTTCAAATGATTAGTTCAAATAAAATCAAATAAATCATTATATTATATATGTATATATTTTTAATTATTTATTTATTTGACTGGATGAATGCCATAACAAAAAGATTCCAAAGCGCCATTTATCCATATAAAAATTTGATAAAGATTCTAAAGAATCTGAAGATGCAAGGGAATGAGTCTCTCACTCTAATATTCCCCCCAGTGTCAAAATACGACACTGGTTAATTGTAATATTATTTCAGTTGGATTGAAATTTATATTATTTGTTTTATACATACATAAATATGGACATTAAAACCTTATAAAAACCGCTTAGCATTGCTTCTTGGTGGAAACTTGTTAATGATTAATAATTGAAGCCAATGAAAGCAGAAAGTTACAGAGCATTGAAAGGAAAAATAAATCAATTAAAAAATGCTGAATTTCTGCGTACACGTGACAAAATATTTTTTATTAATTTACGTCATTCTATTTTAGATTATTTAACATTCTCAGACATTTCCAGGAACCAATTATGTGAATATTAGGCAACGAAAATAACGTGGATCTGGGGGCCTATGCCTCGGGCCATCCGTAGGGTACAAGAGACCCGAATGCGCACTATAAGGCATTAACATCCAGATTGTATCACCATCGTCCTCGATAGAACCAAGATAAAAATCCTGTAAGCAAAATCCAAACCCACAAAGGACTATTAAATTACTAGAAAAAATATATTAATCAAAAATGTATTGATTACTATATGTTGTTCATATTAGGTTGAGTCATAAATAACTTCTGATTCAGGTAGACAATTTCTGTTGTTGAATGGAAATATTCGCAGTGAGTCACCCGACAAGGGGATTTTTATTTTCACTAGATAGATAAGTGGCCTGTCAGTCATTCACAGTTATTTAGTGTAATGGACGTTACAGTGGTGTTATTCCGAGCCTTTAAAATGGAGAACCAAAAAGTGCATATTCGTCATGTGATGCTTTGGGAATTCAATCAAGGGATTAGTGCTAGAGCGACGACCGAAAAGATATGCAGTGTATACGGTGAAAGCCTTTGGATACTGGAACAAAATCCACATCAAACGACAAGGGAGTTGGCAGAGAGACTCAAAACGTCAGAATCTACAGTTTATCGCCCCTCGGAAAATTTGGGGAAAGTCAGCAAGTTAGGCATATGGGTACCACATTATCTCAGTGACCGATATAAGGCATCCGAACGTCTATTGCCATAAGTCTCCTCCCACAGCATAAAATCGAACCTTTTTTGGACAAGCGATGAAAAATGGATCACCTATGAAAATATTGTCCCCAAAAGACAATGGTTGGATAAGGATTAACCACCCCTACCGGACCCTAAAGCCAATATTCATGGCAAGATAACTTTATTGTGTGTATGGTGGGATCTTCGAGGAATAATCCACCACGGGCTGATGAAGCGCAACGAAACGATTAGCAGTTACAAAGGGTTCATGAAAAACTACTGAAAAAGCGTACTGCACTCGTTATTCTGTTACACGATAACGTCTGATCCCACACTGCAAAAGTGACTCAAGAAAAAATTCTGGAGATCAACTGGTCTGTTTTGCCACATCCACCCTTATCCCCAGATCTTGCTCCTATGGACTACCACTTTTTCTGTTCCTTACATTTTTTTTTTAATGGAAAAACTTTCATTAAAGATGAGCAAGTCAATCAGGCCCTCGATACTTTGCTTCAGTCCAAACCCACCAAATTTTATGAGGATTAATATAATGTTGTAATTTTTTTAAAGCAAAATAAAGGATTAGGTTAGTAACAATTAAAATGAAAAAATGCGAAATACCCGGTAGCACCGACACAATCAATGTGCTGGGCGCAATGCAAATTACCCCATTAGAGTAATATTTTTTTTTCCACAACAGTTCGAGACTCCACCCTGAAACGTTGCCGTCACTCAATCTATTTAATGATAAAAGCAGGCAACGTTCCAATTTCAGATATAAATCATACCTAATGTACTTTTATCTATTTCGCACACACAACTAGTCCACCTTTTTTACGGGCACATCCACTTACGTGTCAATATCGATGCGGTCGCCGCATACGAAACTGATTATGTATACACGAGTGCAACTTTTTTTTTTAATCTTAAATATACATACACCACTAAAATTATATGTATAAATTACATAGTTAGCCGAGTGGTAATAGGCACCGATGGGGTGGTCATGGGCTGTTTGTAGCGCGGATGCACCGGTACGTTTTTGCTTCGCCTTGGCCACGCTCGGACTCCATTATCGTTATTTGGCACCGCAATTTATTGTAACTCTTTTTTGGTTGCCATTGTTCGCTTAGTTCAGGGGTGGGCAATCTGAGATTCCGATAAAAATCGACTCGACGCGATTAGACTGAGGAAATTGCTCGAGTCGTGCTTTAACATGGCACCGGCAACAGATCCATTATAACAAAAATTAGGGTATGCTTTTTTTTATGCATTTAAATTACCGTGTGATGATACGAATATTTTATTTGGTTATCGATTCGAGCTTTTCTTATTTCATAGTGTTTTGATATAATATTAAACTGCTTCATCTGATAGCAATTACCCATAATTAACGACATTATTAATCTTATCGTTACAACCCTTAAATGCTGGGTAATAGAAAAATAATTTATTACATAATAAAATACAATGAATTATTACATATAAACAAAGATTAGTATTTAGAATTGTGAACCAGTATTATTTTTTCATAATTATTATTATTAAACTAAACTAAAAGCTGTACCTGATAGTTTAATAAGCTACTATCGTAAAGTGTCCCATTCTGTTTTAGTTTTATGAGTATTTTTTTCTCCATTGATATTACTAAAATTATGTCGCAAAAACGAAGAATTATTGTATAAATGACAAAATTCATTAAAAAAACTGTATTTTTTTTCCACATTCAGCACACCCAACATCAAGTCCACTGTACGCTACTGGGTACTGGGTATTGAACAAATAATTCTAATTTTGATTTCATGAAGTTTTAGGCAGAATTTCCTTATTTAAAATTAAAATTATTAAAAAATAGGGGCATATAAAATGTATATATACAAAGAAAACTCGCGAAATTTAATGTCGCTGTCTATTTGGATCAAATAATATTTACAATGATTTTTTGCTCCATAAATAAAAATGATTATTAAACTAGAAAACTTGAAAATATGTTTTCCGTTTAATTTGAAATACAGTCAACCCTTTTATAGCGCCGAGATCGAGACCACATTATAGAAACCCGCCCTATAGAACTCTATGCACCTATACAAAATTTGGGGTTTGGTTTTTTAATTGTATTCTTTAAGTTGAACAAAATCAATACATAAAACATTTTCCATTTGCATATTTTAAATGACCTTGATCTATTTTTAGTTTATACAAAGGGCATTTACCTTTTTTCGCTTGGCGATCTATAAACATGTTTTGGAAATACGTAATTCGGCTTTAAAATTAAGTGTTTTGTGGAAAACAGCGATCTAAAAAAAACACTACAAGAGGGACTATCAGGCACGTCGATCTATAGCAGGAAGCGTTATAGAAGGTTTAGCTGTATTATTAAACATATGTATAGTCATTTCCTTCGACACATATTTTGTTAGTTCTTATAATCTACTTATGGATTATTTCTTATAATATTAGATATAAATTACATATAAACGAGTTCTCTTTACAAATTAATATTATCTAGTCGTGCCGATGGGGTATATTGGGTACTCCAAGTTTTTTTTCTCGAATAACTATTTTAATATAAATCCTACATATCACAAACTTTTTGTATTTGTCTAAGTATAAATAATCTTTGTCTTTTATTGTCTGCAATTGCGAAAAAAAATAACAACAAAATTCGCTGCTGTTGCCACGCCCGCAATGTTTTGCTCGCTCGCATCCGGTACTATGGGCCGCGCTGCGAGAGCTCAGTCTGCGGCGAGACATCGCCGAATGTGCATGTCATTTACGCGTCATATTGATTAGTTAAAAATGTAAAATATTGACCGGTGTTTAAAAAAGTGTCATGATAAAAAATTCATCAATACCTTGTCATGAAATTCTTGGGGTATCTGAGATACCCCCATCGGAAAACCCGGTTATTTTCGAGCCGCCGTGTTGTAGGGAGAGACACTAAGTGATTATAATTTAATATACAATTTAATGGAAAGTCATGATAATATATTTAAGCAAATAAAAACCAAGATTCGATTTATTTATTTATTTATTTATAATATATATATTAATATTATTAAAATATATACGGAATTGTTTAGAACAATAAAGAAACTGAAATTGCAAATATATGTGAAATTCAACAATATATAAAACACGCTGATACTGCACATAAATATTTTTGAAAAATAAACATTTACTACCGCCCCCGTGCCAACGTTACGGCATCCCTGCTTTGCATGCTAGTCTTCGCAGCAAGAGCAACGTGCACGTTTCTACTAACAATTCGACCGTGCACAACTAAAACATAGAAATTCTAGCTAGACGCATATACATCTGCAAAAATTTAAATATTGATAAATATTTTTTGCATAATATAATAATAATAAAAAATATATAATACAATCGTTCGCGTCGCGGAATTTCGCGAGCTCGACGCGTAGCTTCATGCACTCGCCGATGAATATCTAATTTTTTTTTATGATATTCTTAAAAAAAAAATATCATCTCACAAGAAATAGACTCGATAGCGAATCGAAAGAGTCATATGAATATCTTTTAATGCAATTTGACTATGCACAAAAAAAGTTGCGAAACGTGTTCCGCCAGATCGGTAGTTGGTCGTGGCTTTTTGTGCATACGTATGCACGAAAAAAAATTGGCATTCTAAGATTAGGACTACGCATCAGACGATAGAAGGCTTTGATGCTAAAAATATTATTTTTTTATATTAATTTAATTTGATACACGCTGCACGAAACGCGGTGTAGTATTGCGAATTGATATCATGACGTCAATCCGTACGAGTGCGCCATTAATTTTTGCCCTGTTTTCTAAACGTTTCCAGTACATCTCAATCATTTTTGTTTTATTTATTAAATATAAATTAAATTGACAATCAAAGTTGTATTACGGATCGCCGACATTAAACGTTGAATTTCATGAAAAAAATATTATTTATATATTATATGATGTGCAGTGAAAACTCGCGCCAGATGATATCGTTTTCATTGGAATTATTTATAAATTTCCGTTTAAAATACAATAAATACGATACGACGCTAACTGCATTTCTTCTATTTATTACGCAAAAATAAATGCAAAAGTCATACATTTTTTTGCGATCGTCTTCATCGGCTCGAATCGATTCTAGTTCCTAGAAAAAAAAATCGGCGATCGCTCGAGTGCAAAGTTTTTAGCGAGATGCAAGTTTGAAGAGTCGAAAAAAAAATGTATCAACGTCCCGTTGTACATGGCCGGAGATGATTTATATACTTCGTTCGTCTATGTATTTGTTTTTAGATTCTTTAGTTACATATTAATCTCCTCGCAAATAATCTAAATCAATTCCTAAGAAAACCAATTTATACCTAATAATTGCATATATCTATCCGATTGTGACGAAATAATATATTATATAATTTGGAGCATCTCAAGTATTGATTAATACATTAAATTACAGTTTTTTATATTACATATACACCGGATTCACTTTTTGCACGGAAGATAGCTGGAGCCTATCTATACTATCGTGTAAAAAAATATATAATGGCATAGATAATATATTTTATCGGTTTTACTCTGATACGAATGAAAAATTGAGAAAATCAAAGAAATTTTATTGATTTTAAAAAATCAAAACATATTATTATTTTAATCTAAAAAGTACCATTAAGTATCATTAAATTAAAAAAAGACAAAAATATATTGAGAACTTTACAAGTGTTCAGTTCTACATAGTGCCAAATAAATGCTGCGAAAGGAAGCGTAAAAATTACGTCATCAGCTTCAAGAGAACTTTTCGACAAAAGCAAAAATAGTTCATGAAAAGCTTTTAATTACAGATAGAAACAGTGCAGAGAAACTCCGTTATTAGGTTTTTCAAGAGAATGTATTTAAATTTTAAAAATAAAAACATGGTAGTGGCTATTTATAGCATTAAATAATGAGGCTTGCGTGAAAAATGTACGTAAATAGCGGGAAAACGTAAATTCCGGGCGCGTTATAACAATATTCCACTATGTTTCAATAAAGAATAACAGCTTTTTTTGCTTGAAATAAGGGATACATCAATTCAAATACCTAAAAAAGGCCTAGATTAAGATAATAATATCAAGAAAAACATTATGTAATAATAATATATACGAGTTTTACTTATTTTAAAGTCAAAATCAAAATATTCATTTTTTTTATTCTAATTAGCATAGAATTTGGCTGAAAAAAATCAAAGAATACGGATATTATCCCAGAAAAAAAACCCTGAAATAATTGGAAATTTCTCTAGACAATATTCTTTCAAACTTTAACTGACATTTTATTATTATTATTCGATTATATATTTTTTTATTAGTTGCCTCCTTATTCAGGGACGTATTCAAATGATAATGAAAAATCATTAATAATAATAATATTTAATACTATATACAGTTTTTTTATGTCAAATACCCTTTTGCAAATCAAATGCACCCTTTTACAAATCAAATGGACCCGTTTGCAAATTAAATACATCCTTTTCAAATCAAATACAACTTTTTGAAATCAAATTGACCTTTTAAAAATTAAGTTAAACTATTAAATATTTTTCAATATATATATACTTTTTTTTTTATCAGTTTCTTTAAAAATGCAAAAAAAAACCGGTTCCACTGTATTTATGTAGAGTCCTGAATTTAAGTTTTCCCGCTAATTATGTTTTTTTACCAGTTCCTTCAAAAACGTAAAAAACGGGTTCCATTGTATTTAGTATCCCGAATTTACCTTTTCCACTAATTACGTTTTTTTTATCAGCTCCTTTAAAAACGTAAAAAACGGGTTCCCCCGTATTTATTACCGCGATTCTTACACCGATTTTACGTTTTTCCGCTAATTACGTTTTGTTTACAGTATAGAAATTTGAAAAATCATTTTCTGGATGTTCGGCACATCGTACCGTATAAAAAATATTAAAGTAATTTCCTACAAAATGAGAAAAGTTTTTAAGCTGCATCGGTTGTATCAAAATACGTGCCGTTTTAATGTTTATTTGATGTATATGCAATAATAAAAAAAAACAAATTATAAATTATACATAATATATGTATATTTTCGTTCTAAATCTGATAAAAAACTGAACTAATAAAAAAAACATAATTAACGGAAAAACGTTAATTCGGGGTACTGTATACAGTAGAACCCGTTTTTTACGTTTTTAAATAAAATGATAAAAAAAACGTAAATTTGGGGTTTGATTCCGAGTACTAAATATAGTGGAACCCATTTTATACGTCTTTGAAGAAATTAGAAAAAAATATATACCTTGAGTTTAAGATTTGTATAAGGATGCATTTGATTTGCAAAAGGGTGTATTTGACTTAACGCTGAGATAGAAACCACGCCATGGAAACACGCTCTATAGAGGAACTGGCGAACACGCCACTCTATAGGAGGGTTGACTGCATTATTAATATATAAATTCTTAAAACCCAAATCCGTGTTATAATATTTATTTGTTTAGCAATCCAACAGCCAAATTTATGGACGATTATTTATTATACTAAAGTATCAGGGACCTCAAGCATTTTAAGTTCTTCATTAATATCTTGATTTTTTTGACAATAAAGGACAATGATTATGTGTAATAATTATTCTTTAAACTTTTATATACCAAAATCAAAAACTTGGGGTCCGCAATATACCCCATCGGCACGGCTAGGTTAAATGTGGAACATATGCATATTTTTTTTAATATCATCGAGAACTTTTTGTCATAAGACTATAATCGCCATGATTTTCGCGACGATTAAATAAAGTGATTATTTAGAGTCTCATTTAATGATTCTATGAGTTGCATACAATGAGGATATGCATTATTTTTTTTCAAATGGTTAAATAAGATATTGCCTCATTTGCACATCATAATGGTTTTCAGCATATTAGTTTAGATAAAAAAATTTGCCCACTTTCATTTAACTATTAATATTAGTGGCAGTCAGCCACCATTTATCACGTGAAAGGATGGGTCAACTTTAATATGCATATGCAAGTCGAACCGTTATCCAACAGCACAAAAGACAACGTAATTATCTCAAATGCATTTGAGATTGCGAAAAACGGACGCCGCAACCGAATACCGTAAGCTTCTTTTGTCTATACCACATTTTTTTTTTTTCATGAAACCGATGACATTTTCACACGTCATCAGCGGCGAGCTGATGCAGACCGTGATGTAACGATGCAAATGCACAAACCAATCAAGGCGGAGTTGCGTAATTTAATTTGGCGAAGGCTGTGCAACAGAATCCAGTGGCGCGATTATTGTAAATTTTTTTTTGCCGAATTTTATTTTTGCGATACCCGGACGCGGAGCTCTAGATCCACTTCGGTGAGTAGCGCGCGTCCTTCAAATTCGGCACGCACCGATCGCAGAATTAAATCTCGGAGGTTGCGTGCGCGAATTTCGAGTGCGAATGCGTAACCAGTTTCAGAATCGGCATATCAAACATTGACCCGGTAAAAAAAAGCTATATAAATGTTTGGCCATTGTCTGGCCGGTCGTAGTCGCGGAGCACGTGTACACAATGGGCATAATTGTCCGATCTAGAAGACGTCGGTGCTATCCCGCAAGGATGCGGCCAAGACAAAACGTTTCGATTAACCATTTTGACCTTTGACACGGTGGCACGATCAGTCAGTCGGCCAGGAACCGACTGCCTACTGGTCAGTGCGGTTTGCCGGCAGCATTTTAATGAATTTTGCATCGCCATAAATTAGCACGGCCGTTTGTTCTATGCCAATTGCTATGTCGATCGGCCGAAGAGTCGAGGTATACCGGTTGTAACATAAATTCGTGGCGGTCATTTTTTTCCTCTCCATAATCATAATTTGGAGCTACCGGATGATGGATTTCAATCGGCGATGTGAAATGAATCGTAGCTGGTATTGCCAAATTTAAATGATACGTTATTGTTATTTAAACGATGCGATAGTTTTTCTGCCCTGGGCTATAAATAATAACATGTAAAAAAACATATATAACAATATAAGAAAAGAAATATATAATATATAATAATAACAATATAAGAAAAGAAAAGAATTATAAAATATCTACATTCGGTCAAGTGGTTGAGCAGAGTAATAGCTCTGGTTACCGGAGAGCTTCTGAGAGCACCTGTCCTCACATTTGGCAAAAGAAAGAGCACACGCGAACGAACTCGATGGTAGTGAGGTGGCGCCCATAAGGGCAACTCGAACAGTACAAGGAGGTTAAGTACTGC
>JAGXCT010036626.1:127994-170976 GCA_022495035.1 Philopotamus ludificatus | reverse complement strand
ATATCACAAAAATAATTATTTTGTTAGAACTGTCCCGCACCCCCGGAAATACCTTTCCGCACCCCTGGGGGTGCGCGCACCCCCGGTTAAGAACCACTGCTCTATACCCTCCTTAACGGCCTCTACCTACAACAACAAAGCCCTAAAACTTTGTAAATTCATAGGACACTGACTAATAGCTTCATACAGATAAACTCTGGGACTTTAAATCTATGAAAATGTAACGATGCTTGCTTACAACAGCTTTGTTGGGCTTCTTGTCTTCATGACACAAGCATCACATGCAAAAAGATCAAGAAGCTTGAATGGAAAAGACTTCCACAACTTCCGTATGTATCCGAATTATTACTCTTTCATACTAACAATTTTTTTGAAACTTGCTAAAATCACATTGATTTAAAATAACACAATTCACAGAAGGGACTTAAAACAAACCTTTAAGGGGTTTCTCTAAAAAACTGGTACATTTTTTTGATCTTGATTTTCGTTGATCAGAAAATAGTCGCATCTTTCAGCTTTAAATACCGACTATAAAGTCTACATTTTATTAAAAATAGCGACACGTAATATGAGGGGTTCCCTTATATACGAGTCACAAACATACTGGGTAATAATAGATTCACTATTCGTGATTAGGGAAATGACTAGATTATAATGAGAGCGTTCTAAATGCGGGATTGTTTACATACTTATTTTTTGAGAGTTTTTGAGGTGCTTCTTTTTGTACTGTACTGTGCTTTGTATCTTTGCTATCTAAAACAATAGCATGACTGTATCAATTGCATCAAGGAATACTCAGAAGCTTTGATTCCAATTGTAAGCTTATGGTAGTGTTGTTCGTTTCTGCAGCATCAGAAACAACCAACAACTGGGTATAATGGACATGGACTGATAATTTGGTATTACGAGAGATAATATTAAACGTTGACATTTAAATAGACATGATTGATAAATGCACATTTCTCAAGAAAAGCATTCTGGGGGTTTAAGAAAAGATTTGAATGGATTCACAGGAAGGATTACGTCATGGAAATACTCGGAAAGATGTTCATTATATCAGTTAAAAGCTCGGGAATTGCAAGAAATAAAATAAATTAAATTAAAAAAAAACCTTTCAACGTTTCAGACATGTTACGGATTTAAGAAAATACATTTGATTTGATGGGCAATATTTTAATATTTCCAAAAATTCTATAGTAAGCAAGAGGGGAAATAAAACAGTCTGAATTAGCAGATGTCACAAATTATTTCGAGTTATTTTAAATTGAAAAAACCATGCCTGAAGAAAAATTACCAAATGGAATTATTGTGAAGTTCAGTTCTTTCTGATTAAAAAAAAAAATTTGGGAAAGATAAGTTAGATTTAGTAAAAATAGTTTCCTGTTACTTGATGCATTCAGAGGTCATTTGATGGTGCTTGTGAAAAATGATTAGAAAACCAGTAACAGTTTTAGTGATTATTCTTTGTGGCGTTTCATTAAAAGTTTTGGATAGTTGTGAATAAGCCATTTAACGATAAACAGTACTCAAACTGGTTGATATCCACTGATCATCCCCTTAAAGGGAAAATGAAAAAAACATCTGTTACTAATCTGTAAAGAAAATATGATTGAGGACGATAATATCACTAAATATTAGACTAATGCCGAGGATAGTCATATATGATTCTGAATAATCTGATTAGCTACTATAGTTTGCCTTTATTTATTTAATGGTGAGGAAAATGATTTTTCTTTAAAATCGTAGTAAAAAATAGGGATCATCTTATAATCTTAGATTGGATCTTGTCAATGAAGTCATAACTCATTGACAAGTGTATTTACTTATTTAATAATTATATTCTAAATATTTGTATGTATTAATCAAACCCTTAAATATTAAAGTTATTAGTATTTTGCCATTTAGTTTTGCCGATAGATTAAAATATCCATGTTTAGATTTAATTTCCAATCATAGCAACTTAATAGCACATTCAAATTATATCTAAACAATTGATTTCGTAGTTTTGCCATAAATTAGCATGTTGCGAAATATGTTTTTCCCCCGAGGGTCGGGATTAAAGGGGCGCAGTTTCCATTATATTAACGTCCATTTAAATTTATACGTGCGAATATTTGCACAATAATCGTATTCACACTGGCGAGTAGGCTTAGAAAATTTTAATTTAAACAATTAACTGTCCACTGTAACGGCAATAACTATCTGCTAATTCCGAAATTTCGAAGCGATCCCGTTTTACAAGTCTAATTTATATACGACAGTCGGTCCATTATTCGACAGTTTGTTAACCCGGCGAATTTATTAATGCGAAATGAGTTCCAGTAACTACCCGAAAGTTATTGTCGGCAATATAAATTTAGCGAGCGACTCTCCGCACAAGATTATGAGGACAGTTGTCGAAACTTTGTCGGCCGGACTGTCGACCTCCGGGCTCTGAAATGCGTTAGTCGATCGTAAAAATTATGACGAATGGGAAAACTCCTATACGCAGTTTAAGAACTAACGCTCTCTTTATTAAGAATTTTTTTAATAAAAAAAAGCAGTTTTTTTTGGTATGAAAAAATATATTACAATGCGTATTAAGTAAAATTAAATAGATGATGATCGTGTATTAGTTGCATAAGCTTTTTCTGCGGTATTTTTTAACGCTTTTCTTTTTCCATTTGGCGTAATGCGAATTACGGCCAAGAAAAAGTTTTAATTTATAGAATAATATAAAAAAAATTATAATGCGAAATTGAATTGAACGTATAGATTCTAGATGTATGTGTGGGTCTATTAAATATTAAAATTATACAGTCGATGAATATTTTATGATATTTCAAAGCTTTGCCAAATTGTCCGCCCTAAGCAATGTTTTCGCAAAATTATTAAAACGATCCATGTAAATTTTGAGCAATGTGCCATATTTTCGGTACATAATTATTATACACGTATAATTTTATATGTCGGGGTTTCGAGGGCCCAGGGGGCAGAAATGTTGCTAAAGGAAGTCATTAATTGAGACCAAGAATTTTAATTTAATTTTTTATCTCGCAATACGTTTAAATGCCCCGCTGTACCATCCATTAATAACTTTAAAAAAAAATTGGCGTAAAAATACTAGGATTTTACATGTGAAAAAATGCGAAAGTAAGCACAAAGTTTTAACGCCGGATGTGATTTTCTTAATGGCTTTACTTTGCTTATAAAAAAATCGTTTTTGTTTTATTTAAATAAAGCTTGATTCTTAATCATAGCTATGATCTTAATCGGGACGAAATTGATTAGAGTGAAATTATTATATCCATAATGATTTTCCGACATGGAATTATTTTAATTGAATTTATTTATTCTCCTGGACAAAAAATGATATGTTATTGTAAATGACTTTTAATATACTCCACAAGCGTTTCTCCAGATAAAAGTTATTTTATGCTAAGTTCCCTTTAATCCCTTTAAATTTCCAAATCCATCCTAATATATGTGTAAAAAAACTCTGCAACATTCAGCGATGGATTTTAATGCATTTTTAATTATCTTAACCCTTTGAATACCAAGGCTACTTAGATCTTCTATGTCTGCCATGTTCAAATGGAGGCCACTTGTGCCTTATTTAAGATCTTGTGTTGCCCTTTCGCGCTTTGGTGAAAATAAATTGATTACAAAAAGTTCTCAGAATATAGAAGCTTTCGAAACAAAAAAAATAAATTATGAAAAATAACTACTGATCAAAAATGGCATTTATTTAATTTACCTTTAATTTTAGTTGACTTTATTAGTAAAAATAAGGATTTCTCAAAATATGTTAATAAAGTCAAATAATTAATTTAAGCATTCAACGACAGGTTTTCATACATGCACAATCATGAGAAAAATTTCACAATTTCCTCACCCTATATGACGCGAAGGTCAAATTTATGCCTTTTAATTTATAAATGTTATCCGAGCTTATCAAAAAAATATTCTTAATTTTTTTGTGCATTATTACTGAGTTGGCAACACACACCTCTGTAAATCGTTCTTAAAATTAAAAGTAAATTAAAAATGATCCAATCGAAGTGTCGAAACAGGTTGACTGATAAAACCTGTCGATATTTAGAAAATAAAAAATAATAAAAACAAATTTTCCAATAATTTGACGTTTGAGTCGTTTGTTTATTTTTAATGTGAAAATTGTCATTTAAAATATAATATATTTATGTGTTCGGCCCATCAAATTACTTCAGTTGGACACTCCTGACCAATTATATGCTAATTAATTCAATGAAAAATTAGAATAGCCAGTTAGAATATCAATAATTTATTATTAAACATTATAGTCCGTTTATCGTAGCCGTGCTTATGAGGTCTATTGGGGACCCCGAGTTTTTGTTGTGTCTAAAACAGTCTAAAGAATTAATATTGTAAATAATCATTGACCTTAATTGTCTGCAATTGCACAAATATGAATAAAAACTACAATATTTGCTTTTGTTGCCATTGACGGGATGTTTTTTTTCGTTCGCATCCAGTACGATGCGCCTAATGCGAGTGAAACCGTGCGATTATCACGTGCGGCGGTCGACAGCGAGTCCTCAGTCTTCTGTAAGAAATCGCAGAGTGCCCTTGTCATTTACGTGACATATTGATTACTTAAAAAATCCAAATTATGAAGCATATCATGAATAACTATTTTTATTCTTAACACTATGGTGGTCGCTCAAATTAACGAAAACTTGCGCTAGGGGCCGCCGATTTACCTTTATGTATTACAAAGAGGTCGAAATAAAGATATCTTTATAAAAAAATGTTTGAATATTGATCACGTATTTAACGTGAAATTCATTCTCGTTATTTGCGATAAACCATAACACAGATTTTATATAACGTTTGGGAAAAAATGAGTATTATATTACCTATTTGAATTTTGCAATTTTGTGCTCGACTAAAGCGGTTAAAAAAAAGAATTGTGAATAAACGAACTATATGGATATGTTATCGGGTAAAAATTGTTAATGAAAACATGATGCATATGCTGCATTGCCGGCCATCAATGATTGAACCAGTGATGATGCAGCATATGCATCATGCGGTCATCAATGATCGAGCCCGCGATGATGCAACATATGCATCAGCGGCCACCATAGTGTTAAGATAATCCATTTATTTTAAAAAAGTCAATATATTAATGAAGAATTAATCAATATCTTGACTTGAAATGCTTGGAGTATCTGAGATCGAGGACCCCCTTCGAACGACGCGGTTGTTTTTAATCGTATTAACGTATTCGTTGACACAATGAAAGATATATTTTTTTTCCGAAGTCACTTAATAATAACACATTTGTAAAGGAGCTTTGGTATTAATTTCTTAAAGTTGCCTTTTTTTATTCATTTTTAGGATCTGTTAAGTTACGTATGATGGTGATTATATTAGGTAAAGCGGAAAGTAATGATAATTTTTTTTTCACATACAAAAAGTTTTTTAAAAAAATATATATACAATTTTAATTAGTAAAATAATTTCCATTGTTTTCTATTACTTTTCTCCAACGATCAGGCAGCTTTTCAATTCCTTTCTTATAGAACTCTGCATGTTTTTCGTTAAAGAATGATTCAATGTGATTTTCGATACCGTCAAATGAATTAAAAATTTGTATTATTAAGGGAATGCTCTAAAGATCTGAAAAGATGGTTGTCAGAGGGTGCAATATCGGTGGAATATGGGGGATGCTGTAAAACTTCCAAATGAAGCTCCCTGATTTTTTCCTGCGTGATCCGTGCCGCGTGTGGTCTGGCATTGTCGCTGCAAAATTCGCCTTTTGATTGTTTACCAAAACTGAACGTTTTTTTTAACAGCTCCGCTTATCTCTGACTAATTGACCACAGTATATCTCTGCGGTAATTGTTTCACCAGGTTTTAATAACTTGTAATGGATTACGCCAATCATGTCCCATCAAACACAAAGAAGGACCTTTTTAAGATCAATGAAGGTTTAGGGGTAGTACAGGTACTTCGTTTTTAGGAAGCCATTGATTTTTTTTCTTTGGATTATTGTATAGGACCCACTTCTCATCGCTTGTAACGATCCTTCTCAGAAATGATGCCGTTTCGTGCAATCTATACAATAGCGACGAACAGATAGTAATTCGCTGCTCAATGGCCGTTTGTGAAAGTTCGTGCGGAACCCAAATTCCTTGCCTGTGTTTTTTTGCAATGCGCTCTAGATGGTCTTTAACGGTCGTCCAAGGCAGCCAAGCTCCTCTGACAATTCTTTGATGGTTCTTCGGGGATCCGCTTCCACTGCTGATTTTAACACGTCATCCTCTAATTTTGTAGATCTTCCCGATTTGGGGGCGTTTATAAACCCCTATCACTACTTTTAAATTTTCTAAACCATCTGTGATATTTTTGAAGATGCAATACGTCTCCATAAATTTCACAGATAATCTGAGTGGCTTCTTTTGCTTTCTTTCCTTGATCGAACAAAAATAGGATATAATAACGCAAATAGGTCTCCTCGATTTCTGGCCTTGACATTTTTTCTATATGGTAAAAAAAAAACCTTCTGAGTATTAACAAAAGTAGACTAACAGAGCTACAAAATAAGATCAAATCTTACGTGTTAACTCGACCACAGCCGGCGACAAACTAATTTCAAAATCGCCCTTTAAAAATTATCATTACTTTCCGCTTTACCTGATATTATACAAATAATTCTGTGTTCCTTCAACAAAACGTTATCCAGATTAGGACGATAAATACGAATATAATTTAAAACTAAGAGGAGCTTACTGAAAAAATATGGCTTTCTTAATAAGCTTCAACTTCGACTACCCGACTAGCCCTCCTATAACGAAGAAAACTGGACCACGTTATAAAAAACTCGCGTTATAGAAATCAAAAGCTCTCATACAAAATTAGAGAAGAGGGTTTTTTAATTTAATTTTGTAAATCAAACGAAATCAATAGGTCGATTATTTTCCATTCGCATATTTTAAATGTTGTTTAATTTTTAGTTTATTCGTGTGCTTGTTATGTTTTATTGTCAACCAAAGCGCATCGACCTTTACATTTATTTTTACAAAATATATAATTTGACCTCAAAAATCTACGTTTTAGGAGAAAGCTGTATAGAATAGATTGTAGAACTTGTTATAGAAAACTGTGGCATAGAAGGGAGGGTTTACTGTATAATAATTTTCTATTCATGGTTTTTTTTAAGTAATAAACCGGATATGGCTAGAATTTGCAGGTTTATTAGTTTACGCAGAATGAGTACTGTATCTTGGCAATGTTATTTTTGATGATGTATACGTAGAAATACTTTTGTATCTGCTTTTTTTTATAATTAGATTGACAGTTTGATTTAAAATTGGTTCAATGCAAATTTCCCTATTTTCCACATAACGCCAAACGGAATAAAATGTTGTAAAAAAGAAAAATACGAGCCGATGTCTTATATGATAGGCAATGATTAATTGTTTGGAAAATTGAGAAAATACGAAGAATTCCATTTTTCTCCTCGGAGATAGCGGAGAGCCATTCGATTGTACGGGCGTTCAGATGTATTACCGCGTTTGCTTCATTGGCCATCAATCAATCATCGTAATACAATCCGCATCGGCGGAATGAAATGGGTTAACTCGCAAAATATATATACGAAGTATTTCATTTGTTCCGATAAAGGAGCGGGTTGAACGTACGGTCATTTTGGAAAATTGTAATTGGTATTGTGTTGTTGTTCGTACTTAACCGTGACCTTATACTCAACAATGTACGTTGGTTACGAAACATATGGAATATAAATACTTAGTATATTTGTATGAGAAAGGTCGAAACATATCAGAAACATATATAAATATGTATAGAGAGAACAATACTCCATTCTAATGAAAGGGTTCGATCTGAGTTTCAATTGATTCTGACCTAGAAAATATTCATGAAAAAAATTATAATATATTATGTAAGATGTATAGTTTCAATTTGTATTCAATTGATAGAATTGAAGTGGGTATGACGCAACGTTTGACTATTCTAATCTGAAATATTCGCAAGGGTACGCTTGACCCTTTGATTTAAATAATGCACGCAACGAATAGAACTGTCTTTTCTATGTTGGATGCTCAAAACCGTCATATCAAAAGCAATATCTATGCAAAAGTTACAATTTATGGTTTTGTTTTCAACGATTTTATTTTATATTTGCATTGATATTATTGGATTCTAAATAATCTTGCACAAACTTAAATTATGTCCTACATTAACATGTATACTGTACATTAAGGTCTTGCCTTAAACAATGTTTAATAATACATATATCTTCAGCAAGCTATAAAATAAGGAAAACGCCATCGAAACCAAAGATCGAATCAAAATTATGAGAAGATATCCAACCCTGACGTTTGAACAGAATTGCTTAAAATCGCTAAAAATGTAGAGGAAGATTAAGAAGTAGCATTTTTATCGTAAAAACGCATACCAAGACGGTTTGGGTCCCCGCGGTATGGACACAAAAGGGGAGCCTCACGTCACGCGTGAGACTCAGAATACTTTGGTCTCAATTACTATTCGTGAGTCTGGTAAGGCCCATATGCTCAACAAGTGAGTGTCTTGTGATTAGAAAATGATGAATGATGATGATACATAAAGTCTTAAACTATTTTAGTAGTAGACAAATGATTAAATTACCAAATCGAGAGCTTCAAGTAAGGTCATTGTTCATATTTGTTTGCTTATAAATTTTCGAGGCTAATACTATAATATTAAAACGGCAGATAAGTCTTCGTTTTGTGTCCGACTTTAAATGCTTCAAATATCATTGTAGATTATGCGGTATTTCCTCTGCGTTTCCGTTGATCTTGCGATGATCATTCGGAGTCTGTTGAGCACCTTCTAGATCCATCTTCTAGAGGGATGGTTTCTGCTGGTTGCAGATCGAACTGCACCCACTCGGGTTGTTTCCTCCATCTCCTGACTCATTCCGCAGTACCTATGTCAGTTAGCACATTTGCAGGTCTGACAATGTTGGCTCTTGATTTGAGTATTTTAGAAGGAGGTTCTTGTCCATACATAAGGCGTCTTGTGTCCTGTGCTTGGCAGATATGTTGAACGTCGGTTACTACTGTTCTTCTTATATCAGGGGTACTTTTGACACGTTGGACTTTTGTCAGTTTCACGCATCCTGTTTTTAAACGACAGGTTTCATTAAAGGTCTTATCCACTTTGTAGTATATGTGACCTACCTCATGTTCTAAAGCCATATTTACCAACTGAGTAGGATAAGGGCATGGGCGATACCCTGAATGCGTAAGAGTTAGCGCCTCGTGTGCTTCCTAATTTTTTTTAAGGATATAATTTCTTGCGTTTATTTTCTTCTTGATTTTTTGCAAAATTACACCTTAATATACTGGCTCGAAATTGTATGGTGATATGTTTCCTCATCATTCCACGGCCCTTTTCTTTCTGGCAAGCTTGTTATTTAGACATAAAGTAAGTTCAAGTTTTTGACGTTATATCTAAAGGCGTTTGCTTTATAATACAGTCAACCTTCCTATAGCGCTCTTTGATATAAAGCGGCGTGTGTGGAAGTTACTTCTATAAAGCTTAACTCGAAATTTTGTATCCGGGGTGCTTAATTTTTTATAGCATGAACCCTATCTTGGCGATATAGGAGGATTAGCTAAACTGGTTGAGCTTTTTCAGTGCCCTGGTTAATTCTTCATCTTTGACCTTCAAAGACGTGCTTTGTTATGCTATAACTAAATCGTCAGCATAAAGGTAGCGGCTGATCCTGTCTTTCTGTGTCCAATATCGGCTTTTCTTCGTTTATAGAGTTAATAAATACTCCCTGTTTCTGAGCTTTCCTGCTATAATGCTATTAAGATGCTAGTCCTTTGTTATATTGTAGAGTTTGACTAGTAGGAGGTTATGGTTGATCGTATCTTCCAGGATTCGGACGGTACTTAATTTTCCTGGTCTAAAGCCCGTCTGAAAGCTGATTAATTCTTTGTCGACTATTGGGGCCATTTTCGAAATCATTAGTCTATCGTACTACGCACGAAGAGGAATAAGAAATTAGCTGTAAGCTTTTAGGGTCATTTGGGGACTTTTCTTGTTTGAATACGGCTACCCCACATTTTTCGGAGCTTAACTGTCTCAGGACATTTGTTAAGCAATGCTAGTATTTATTTCTGGATCAATTCTAGATTAAATGAACGAAAAACTTCCGCTTTTATATATTTTATCCCATTGCTAGGCTCATCTTCAGTAAAATCATAGCTTATTCGTCTGATGAAATTTTCTACGTCTATTCGGACACGAAGTATGAAGAGCGGCCAATCCGATGCACTGTTTGTAATTAAGAATTCAAGTCTTATGTTAGTCCTTATATTATACATGAAGCATTGCTGTGAAAGAATACGCAAAAAAATATTAAAATAATTATTTATTTAATATATAATATATTAATGCTTTATTTCTAACAATTCAATTCTCGGCCATCTGCTGTTTATCTCTCTTGGGAAAACAAAACCAGATAAATAAACCCGGTTATCCCTTTATATAGTACGTACGTATTATACAAACAATTACATTTGATTGTGATGAAGTCGGGGGTTGTTATTTATTTCGTATGTTGTCGCGATCCACCGCCAGTCGGCGCCACAATACGCCGCGATAATTAATAAATTATGCCGCGACTTGCAAAACAAGCTGTCGCACTTCGTTGAAATTCGCTGAAAATTTATCTCTAAAGGAAGCCAGTTACTTGTCCACTGGAGAAAAAAAAACTGAATTAAAAAAGTCGCCGCCAAGAGGCTACATCGCCGGAATTTAATCTCAAGTTTCCCAGTGGCCCACTTAATTTTGAACTGGGCCAAGTTTGGTCGTTAGCTATTCACACTCATTTCTTAAGACTCGCCCCGTCCTCCATACTTACGTACTAGTTGTCGGGGTGGATTAACACGTTCGCCCCCGACACTCGGCCCGTGTAGTCAATGAATCTCGATGACGTCAGCGGTTGGAGAAAAAATGTCGATACCCAATCAGCCGCTGTCGGAGAGGAGCAGAGTGTGGCTGGGATGGGTTAGCGTGTCCCAGTACGTAAAGGTCACAAGTTCAGCACTCGTCTAGACCGCGAAATGCAACATTTTTCAAATATAACGGTCGTCATAACAATCTGTGAGTGTCAGAGATACTGTCAAATTGTTATCCCCCGAAAAAAGCGATGCGCTGTATCATGTGCTCCATTATCACGGCTCGTTGCCCATTATCTGCAAAAACAGCCATATCTGAAATAGCCAAATGAAAGAATAATGCGACTTTGGCCGTAATTTAATGGAAGCAGTGAGTCGTTGATTTATCTGCAATGTTATTTGATGGCCACAGACGACAAAAGGCGTCGGGGACAATAATTGTAAACCTTTTTTTATTTTTTTCCTGAAAATAAATATCATTTTATTAATCAACAAACCATATTAGTTTATTCAAACTAGAGTTTTTTTTGATAAATAAAAATCTAAAACCCTCCTATAATACCGAGATAAGGACTACGCTATAGAAACCATCCATATAGTCTAGGGACATACACAATTTAGGGTTAGGTAGATGTTTATGCTTTATATTTTGTTGTCAACCAAAGGGTTTTGGCCTTTAATTCGCGTGGAAATGTAGTAGATATTTACGAAATACGTTATTTAAACTTGAATATTTAGGGTTTTGTATAAAACAGCTCTCTAGAAGGAGGCATTATAGAAGGGATTATTGCATACGCTAATAAAAACCGTTTTAAAATTAGGAAGCACTATAGAAGGGTTGACAGTACATTACTCTAACGATTCTTAACGTTAGTAGATATACTGGATACTCAATAATAATTGTGAAAAGAATTCTTGACTAAACAAAATCATTATGATGTATCTGCCTCCGTATTCGCCTGACATAGCCCTCTGTGACTTCTTCTTTTCACCAAAGGGTCTTTATTTTGCGGAGCACTATATGATATAATGCCGCTCTATAGAAAAGGGGCATTATAGGAGGGTTAAGTGTATTTATGTAAAATATCACGATGATCCTTTCAGTAATAAAAACATTTAGTTCGTTCTAACATAAAACATAATAAAATCTATCTTATAAGGACTGGATGTGTGATTTTTTTTATTTCAATGAAGGATAAGAAATAATAATCGCTTTAAAAAATGAAATATTTAAGAAAAACACACTTATTGTGATATTTTATATCATCATCATTCTAGATCATGGGTAGTCAACCTTTTATGCCTATTACTCACTCATAATTCTTTGTTGGTTCAACGGTTCTGCACTAATATGCGCAACTGGAAAATACTTGTTTTTACTTATATTTATCTTTTTATTTATACTCAACTTATTTTTATCATATCCATTAAATTAGGGATAATGAAAATTAAATATAAAAACTATTGAATTTACCTGATTTATTGATATTAACACATTGCCTACGGGGCGAATCGCGGTCAAACTTGCGCTGGGGCCGGGGCGCATTCGCCGAAATTTGGTGAAACGTCGTCTTTTACAAAAAGATATTGAGCCGAAAATTAAATTACTTGAACTTCAACATTTTCTGAATAGTTAATGTACAAAAAAATCCGAAAGCAGGAGTCGCTAAACATTTTGGGAACGGGCGTAATTGATTTTTTTTTATAAAGCATGATTTGAAAATAGTCTTTCGAATGGTAAATTTTAAATATTTATATCGAATACTTGTGTTTTTACAATTTTAAGGTCATTAGCCTTTGGGTAGCTGGACAGGCCATAATTCTTATTATCCAAAACAGTTTTTATAAACTCCGAATGTTAAGGAACGTCATAAATTAAAGAGAACAATGACACCAGTAAGAATTATTCATCAAAAATAAAACATCCTACCAATGAGAAAATATTTAAATAAAAACAATACATGAGTAATAAATAAATTATCAAATAAATCAATAAATTCTTAAATAATTCACACTCAATAACAAAAATATTTCGATTGAATGGTTTTATATGCACTAGCCGCTTTTGCCGAAATTTTCCTCAACGTCTGAAGTATCTGACCAAAAAAGATAATTAAAAAAAGACTGTTGTATAAGTTACTGCCGATCAAACGCGTAGTGTCGGCTATCGTGTGTTATGCGCTCCCCGGATATCACAAATACGCCTTTGACGTGGAATCCACGTCCCCCGTAGGCAATGTGTTAATAAAATTCTTTGATATCTGTTTTAATTTTCGTATTACGAAAATATTTAGATGGTTTCTCTTTTCGATCTTAATATGATTATAAGTACTTAGGTCTAATTATTTAAGATACGAGGTAGCAAGATGTATTAATAAATCAAATATCATTTTTCTCATATTTATATATAACGTTTTCTATTTAGTCATAGTTTTTCATATCCTTCACTATCGAAATTATAATCTCTTTATCAAGTTCTTCTTGGTGAGTTGTATCAACCCTCTTAATATTCGCAGTAAAATAATTTTTCATTCATTCATACAAATCGTTTTTCCATATCCAGTTTAAGTTTGTTAAGTTAGCTGCTGAATATTTTAATCATCTCTGGAGAAACAACATATTTTATAGATAATAATTAGGGAAACTGATGACCAATTAATGAGTTATATATGAAAATATTTTTAGTATTTATAGAAGTATTTAATATTACGATTCATTAAAAGCCGAAAACTAAAATAACGGAGATGTAGTTTCAGCATCAGACAAAATCCCTACCACCCACTACGAATGCTTAAATTATTATATCACATCATCTACCCATCCACCTACCCTACCGCCCACATTAGTGGGCGGTAGGGTAGGTGGATGGATGAGCTAATTATATGGAATTCGCATTAAATTTTCGATAAAATTATGGTCGTTTACAGATAAAAGTTTTCTAGCTGTTAGAATATTTTTCATTATAACTTTTTGTCTCTAGATTTTCTGTTATTTTGTTGTTGTTGCTCGTCTTTTCTGATATCCCCTGAAGCAATTTCAATTAAGACTTCGCAATTTTTAAATACATCTGTATTTGAGGAATGCACCAAATGAATTTGTAATAAAATATTTCTCATTTAATTCATTCTGATCTTAGTCATTTCTAGAATGCGTTCATTGTAAATTGTAGATATATCTTTAATATAAAATTTATTAATTTTCTAAATTAAAAATCGCAATAAATGGAAGGATACCTGAAAAACGCTTTTTTTGTATTTTGATCCGCTATACAAAAGATTGTTCCTCATTGAATTTGGTCTATTCCTAAATACTTATTACTTGTAAATTTAAGCAATATTCTCAATAGTTTTTAGCATCGAAAGAAATAAAATATGCGCTTCAATTCGATCTGAAAAAAATAATTATTTACTATATATAATTATTTTAAATTGTGTATTAAATCCATTTGACCTTAAGTTTAAATATTTTGTCTCTGTAAAATATAATAACACTTTGTGACAAGGTCAAACAAAAGTTTTCCTAATCTTTTCGTCAAAGTAAATACTGAATACTCTCATTAACATACAATTTACATAAATTCAGCTTTAACCCGTTGTAAATAATGATGTAATTATTTCGTATAAAAAATATGGCATTTTGCATTGTTTATATTATATATAAAATAAATAATGTAAAATATATCCATCCATGATTAACAAATATTTCGTATAAATGTAAAACCTTGAAAAAATAAATATATATATGATATTTTTTTAATAAACGTTCATAATCCAATAATATTTCTTTAGCCCCGAGTGTTTCTCGAATACACACAACTTTGATACCGAATTTATTTTTTCATAAAACAAGCATACGCATATATTCGCGCACATTGATAAAAATTTACGGCAAAATTAAACGCGTCGTTTCAGACTCGTCTGAAAGCAGACGGGGTCGCTTGCTCCCATGTAAAATGTTAATTTCAACTTTTAACTTTTTTTAAAAAGAAATATCTTGATATCTCAGGGCATGTGAATTGCTTCGGTAACTGCTTTTTGAGTGTGATAAATTTGCGTAGAGTTTCCATTGTTATTAGGGGGGATTCGCAATTGGATAAGCCGAGAGACGGTCTCGCGGTACAAATCGATTTGCGAAAATGTAATCCCTGGCTATTTTAACAATCGCGATTGTCATCGTAATTCATGAAGTTTCACCAGTGTTTTATGTGCATTGACGTATCGTAAATGTGCAAAATTAATGGCGGGGCGATAACTCAAAATGCGTATGAATTGGCGCCAATATCGGAATATATTTGAAAATGGAAAATATCGTCAAAGTTAACGTTATTTATTATAAAATAAAATTTTATGGAATTAAGCTCTTCTCATTTTTTCACGTTCTAATGCGTTATAATATAAATGACCCTATGTGGCTATTTATTTTATTGTTATATTAAACCAAAATTTATTTAAATACTCATCTAATGTCCACAATTCTGCCTTTGGAGACTTTTTAGTTAAATAAATACAAGGGAATATAGGTTAAATTATCATTTATTTTTTAAAATAATATTATTTCGGCAAAAAATCATAGAGCCATTGCGATAAAGAGTCGACAAAATGGTTTTCGAAGAAGTACACTAGAAGGGGACGGCAATAAAACAAACAGTGGCCATTTTTATACGGTAAAAGATAGCGTATGGTGTGACCGAGATGATATATGTATGAGAGAGGGGGACAGCAACAAAACAAACGGCGGCCATTTTTATACAAAGGTTGTCAGGTCGCAAGGTTTGACTGAAATGGACTATGTTAAAAGAGAAATAAATATTTACATTGCTTTTTTGAATTAAATATATAATAGCAGGAATTAAAAAAAACGGTAGGAGATATTTATACATGTTATAAATTAATTTGATATTTAATTTTCGAGGAACGTCCTACTGCCTTTCACACACCCGCTTTGATCCGTCGACTTATATAATGAGAAGTCCTTTAATTATTAATAAATGTGTATTAATATATGTATTTACTGTAATTTTTAAGTCGGCGTCATAAAACTTTGTAAGTTATCTATTTTCTATCGTAGGTTATTTTTTGCTTTGAATAACGTCATAAGTCCATAAAGAGTATTATTCGTATAACTAGAAGCCTCATTATATTTAAAAGCTGATTATAAATGATTCAATTGGACGATATATGACGAATTCTTAATAACATCCCAACCAATACGTCACGGTGGCTCGAAAACAATCATGTCGTCCGAGCGGGGTCTCTCAGAGACCCCGAGCATTTTAATTCAAAATATTGTTGAATTCTTAGTCAATACCTTGACTTTTTTAAAATTTATTTTAGAGGCCCTTAGAGGTATATAATTCGTGAAGAGTCGATTGTCATAGGATGAAGACGAATTATAAAAAATAATGTATGAAAATAGGTAAGAATGTTAAATAGTCCTTTAGATAAACTGAGTATTTTTTTAAATGGATTATTCTAAGCAAAAAAATAATTATTCATAATATGTTTCATAATTTGGTTGATATTTTGGATTTTTTTACTAATCAATATGTGGCGTAAATGACAACGCTCTCGGCAATGTCCCGCCGCAGACTGAGCTCTCGCTGCATGTAACAATCGCAGGGTTTCACTCGCACTCGGCACATCGTACAAGATGTGAGCGAGTAAAAACATCGCGCTCATGACAACAGCAGGAAATATTCTAGTTTTTATTTATTTTTTCGCAATTTCAGACAATAAACATTAATGATTATTTTTAACATTCATTCTTCATTCTATTATAGATAAGAATAAAAAGTTTGTGACATATAGGATTTATGTTAAAAGAATTATTCGGGAAAAATCTAAAACTTGGGATCCCTAATGACCCCATCGGCACTGCTAGGCAATATATAATTATAACGAGGTAGTAAGTTACGAATGTATTAAAATAAATTTTTCATGGCTTAATTTTTCTATAGATCTTTATTTTAATATTTAAACTTATTAGACTAGGGTTAATACATTTATTTCGGTATACAATACTGTTATTAAAAATATTTTTTTGTAAAAAAATATTATCAGATTAGACTTATAATAAATATTTATCAATGGCGAACAATGAAATAACCTAAAAAAAGATTTGTTTTAGCAGAAAAATCATAGTAAAGTCCAGAATGTCAACAAACTAAAAAAATCTGCTTAGTACTAGCTTGGGAAATTTAATGGCGGTTACTTTAATTGCATTCTTATAGTTTTGATGATCAAAAAACTTAACAATCAATTATTTTACTCTTCTTATTTTTTATCGCTTTATTGTACAGCAAATCTTAGAATAACGCGGTTTTAGACTTTTAAAAAAAAGCTTTTTTATTCAACTAATAGTTAGAGCTGAAGATGGACAGATTTCAATATCTACCACAGGTAATTTATGGAGTTAACTCATCCCCAATCGATTGAAGGATAGTAATACAGAAACTGTAGAAGGTGACGTAATTATTAAAGAATTTGTCGAAATGAGGAAAAATACTAAATTTAATTCTAGAAAAAGAGGATTTCGTTAGTTTAATTATTAGCCATTCAACCTAAGCGTATTCATGGAACTTGAGGGCGATAGGATAGTAAATATTTATTTTAAAAGAAAAGTATTCTTCTATATATATTAGAATATACAGAATACAGTTTAAGTTTATTAATCCATACAAGAAAACCTTAGGAACGAATTATATGAAGCAATGTGATTTTTACATTACCATAATTTAACTTATTTTTTTTCTTTAACTTTAAAATATTTCTGATCAAATGGTAATATTTTAAATAATACCAAAACCTGAAACAATTATTAAATTAAATCAACAACCGCGTTATAAACCATTATATATTATTAGAGATTTTTTCTTTTATATTACTTTTTAAATTCATGATATTTCAAGCTATCTGGTCCATTAATAGAGAGATAGTATGAGCTCAAAATCATAATATAAATTACCATAGGGAGCCAAAAATACGTCTGAGGACTGTATATACAACGAGGGAAGTCGAATTTGCATGAAGTATGCACTGCATAATTTAAAACCATCTTTATCGTATTCTATTAAAGATTTTATCTTTTTACATGCACAATAAAATTATTTAATTAGTATACAGCATGCGCAAGATATGAACAATTATTATTTCATGTATAGTGCAGTTGTTAATTAATATCAGCAGCATTATTGATAAGGTTAACCGTGGACTCGAGTCTTAGTTAAGGCTGCCCCCCTCAGTCACTTCGCTCCTCTTTAATTTGGACGGCTTACCCAGAATCCAGCGGGTAAGCCCCGTCGTTTACATCTTGAGCACTGGTGAAAATTTTCTCAGAACAAACGGATTTCCTGTGGGTCTTGCTATTTTCAGAAAATGATAGGTACCCATTGTCTGCAGGGTCCCACGCAAACTCAATTAACAGCTCGGCCGGAAAGGAAGCGACTCTTTGTTCGCTCCCGCTCGACTTAATTGATTCAAATCCACCTTTTTAATTAATGTAATTCGTTCTGATCATTTATATTTTATTACTGTCGGCTTTTCTCGACAACTCACCCCACCGTTTTCCCCCGTGGATGTTTGAGTCGTATTTTTTCGGGATCGTCGCCTCACTTGGTGTCAGATTTTTTCCATTGTACTCTCATCAATAGAGACCGACATTTAATATATTTTTAATTACATATTTATTTAATTCGAATATCTTAAGTATACTTACAAACGCATTACGTTAAATTGCTTAGTAAATGACATATTATGTGCCGTTTTTGTTTATTAGACGCAATAATAAATAAAAAACAACATAATTTTAAGCCCTTATTTTTTTCCTTTGAATCTATTAGAGTTTGTTAACAGTTTTTGATAATTGATATTATAAAAATCATTCGGTTTAGAGGCAAAAAAAATATTTTAAATTCGTATTTTTTGTGTATAAAACTGCTTTAGAAAGAGAAATAATTGGCAAGCATATTCACTAATTCTGGATAAGTTTTATTGAGTTTCGTCAATAATCTCGTTATTTGATAATAAACAACTACATTTTTCGTTTCCTTTGACAGCAATTACTAATGAACAATCTTTCAGGGTAACTCCTCTAAGTCGCATCACGACAACGCTCTCAAGCTAAAGCTTCTTCTAAGCAGAAATGAAGGTTTTTTCGGTAACCCCATTCTTCATCGTCCTGATACAGGCAAAAATGTGAATGTTATATTTCAAAAAATCTCTGAGAGTGGGATTCGTCTGTTTGGACATCTCAAAATAATACTTAAGTGCTTTAGTGTAAAGCTTTTTAGTTGGAAATAATCTGCTGGTTTTAAAAGCCAAGAAGATGTGCAGAAGCTTTGTCCAAAACAAGTAAGACATGGAGTCTTCTGATGCTATTTTTGGTTGGTAAACTTTGCACAAAAAATAACAAATACTGCCAAAACAATTCTTCTTGATTTTGGCTCTTAAGTATCCTCTGCATTCCGCATCTTGCATTGCAGCTACTATAGTGGAGTCCATGGGGGTCTTCACTGTCGCTCCAGAGGGTGGTCGTCCTGTTCTTTCCCTCGCCTCATACATTTCCAAGCACGATAAGCTTCTCCAGGCTATCGTTTCTTATAGCGCGACGTCCGAATACTTTTGCGACATGTATTAACACATTGCCTACGGGGGACGTGGATTCCACGTCAAAAGCGTATTTGTGTATGTCCGGGGCGCGCATAACACACGCTAGTCGACACTACGCGTTTGATCGGCTGCAATTTTTACAACGGTTAGTCTTTATAAATATGTTTTTGGTTAAATACTTCAGACCTCGAGGAGAATTCCGGCAAATGCGGCAAGTGCATATAAAACCATTTATTCGAAATATTTTATGGCTGTTTTATAAGAAGGAGCGTGATTTATTTAAGAATTGATTGATTTATTTGATGTTTCATTTAAGAATTTATTTATTACTCATGTATTGATTTTATTTAAATATTTTCTCATTGGTAGAATGTTTTATTTTTGATGAATAAATTCTTATTAGTGTGATATCGTAATTATTCTCTTCAATTTATGACGTTCCTCAACGTTCGGGGCTATAAAAACAGCTGTTGTGGATATTAAGAATTATGGCCTGTCCAGCGACCCAAGTGGTAATGACCTTAATATTTTAAAAGCACCAACATTCGATATAAATATTTAAAATTTACCATTCGCAAGACTATTTTTTACGAATGTTTTATAAAAAAAAATCAATTAAGCCCGTTCCCAAATTGTTTGATGACTCCTGCTGTGAGATATAATTTTTTTTTTTTATAAGAACTATCCAGCAAATGTTGAAGTTCAAGTAATTTAATTTTCGGCTCAATATTTTGATTAATAAAAGAGTAATATTTTTTTTTGTAAAAGACGACGTTTTACCATATTTCGGCAAATGCGCCCCGCCCCAGCGCAAGTATGACCGCAATACGCCCCAATGGTAATGTGTTAATAGTAGAAAATAATCCAGTCCGTTGT
The DNA here is from genome assembly GCA_022495035.1 of Philopotamus ludificatus. Lineage (NCBI taxonomy): Eukaryota > Metazoa > Arthropoda > Insecta > Trichoptera > Philopotamidae > Philopotamus > Philopotamus ludificatus. The sequence goes on along the minus strand of JAGXCT010036626.1, from coordinate 150,557 downwards.
ATACAGTTTGTTTTTCTCGTTTTGCGAATTACTCGTTAAAGAAGGTTTCACTGAATATGCCGAATATGCATTTGTTTTGTTTTCATTTTGAGTGTTATTTTTCAAAACTCTTACACGTGCAAATGTTCAGAGCAAACTCAACAATGATTCAAGAGTGAATAGCATGTAAAATTGCACTTTTCATTGCTGCTTAAAACGGAACGTTTTGTTCGAATCTACCTATATTTAAGTTATAATACCCACGTTTAACCTTCTGAAAATGTTTTTGTATTGTATTTTAATATATTTTCTGATATAAATGGTTTTTATGGAATGTATTGATCCCGCTTGTGCTGCTTATTATTGAGATTAAAAAGGGAAATATTGTATATTCCACGTTCATTTATAAAAATGTCTGAAACATATTCCATAAAATTCGATGGTTACTGATTATTTTAATTATTGGGGCGAATGTGTAGCTTGATTTCAGCAACAATATTTATTTTGTGCAAAAATACGATGCGATGATACCCCGAAAACAAAATAATATTGGCTACTAAAAATAGTGACTGAAGACGCGGTATAAATAGACAAAATAATGGATTGGCCCATAAGACATGTGTACCCTCCGACTGCCCTACGTACGTCACCATCGTCATCCCCGAGAAGCCAAGTAACGGTGATCAATAACAGTTTACGCGGATGACTGTTCAAAATCTGCGAGAGGAAACTCGCATAACAGCCAGGAGCAACTTCATAAATCTCCCAGCGTCGAAAGCAGAGCCAAACAATTTGCAGAGTGCTTCGGCGAGACAAAGACCCGGCGGATAAATCTCCGCGTACGTACAATGATCGGCTGGCTAATTAACTCTGCATACGATCCCCACAAAACCCGAATTATATACGCTTTATCATATATTAAATATAATGTTCATATAATTCTTCATAAAAGTGACACATGTCGTATTTGTAAACGGTTTATGTCAAAAACGACGATTTTCATTGAAAATTGCATCAATTTTCACGCTACGTTTGGCGTCGCGGCGCCATAATAAATGCACTCTTATCTACAACACGTGTTGCCAAGGTCGTAAAATCAAACGCGACGAACATAAAATTCGAACATTTTGATAGAATATTTATAGGCAGCCTTTATATATTAATATCTGCTGGTTCTATACAATTTTACTTTATGATTACTGTAATTAATCTCAACGGATAAATTATCTATAGAAATTCTGACTGGTTTTTAAAATATTAGGGTAAATAAAATCGAAATTAAAATCTTTTAAATATAAATTTAGGCAAAACGCTTTACATTCATATTCTGATTAATATTTAAAGTTGTTTATTAAAAAGTTAAATTATATTCTAATATAATTTAAATTTATAATAGTCACTTAAATATTATTTTTTTAATTGTTAATTAATCAAAATTGCATTTATATTATGTAGGTACGTTTATCGCTAAAAATGCTATACAATGAACCCTTCTATAACGCTTCCTGCAATAGCTCATCCTTTAAAAGTCCAAGGTCCTTTTAAATATGTAAATGAATTTGATGTATTGATTTCATTAAAATTGTAAAATATAATTAAAAGCTCTTATCTCTAAATTTTTATTGTTGCCTAGTCTTCTATAAGGCGAGTTTCCCGATATCTAGATTTTAGTAGAGCTGACTGTATATTTCATATTAAATTAGGTCAATAGACTGCATTTTATTTGCAAAATCTTGTATAAACCTCTTAAAATGTGCACAAATGATAGTGAAAGTGAACAATATGTAAACGTTTAATCTATTTCTTTTAAGATCAGCTTTTCCACATGTTATAAAGAGTATTACATATATTAAAAAAAGATTGTTTTTATTTAATTCGAAGACGACTTTAGTGACTATCCCTAAAATTTTCTATAGTTGGCTTCATTAACGAACTTTGCTAATTTTATCCGGAACTTTGCATATATAAATAAACCAGTATTAAATTCTAAATATAGTTGATCAGAGTATCCTAAAATAATATTTAAACTTCTCTCAAAAGCAATCTAAAATCTATTTTTTCTGATTAAATTAGAAAATATTTTTATCACATCTTTTTTATAATACATCTTTTATTTAATACACATTCTCTTGCCCAAAATATTTTTTTAATCAAGATAATAATAGAAAATATATACAAATTCAGTATAAATAAAACCAAAAAAAAATATAGCAAAAATTTGCTATATTTTTATGGTTAAAAATCGTTACTATTATATACGTAACATACATAAATATATACATACATATTTCATAAAATTAGAATTAATACGATTTTCTATTTAATTAATTTAAATGCTAAATTAATACAGATGTCTTAAATAAGCATGATTACAATATTAGTTTTTATTCACATATAATTAACATTTAAATTGCAAAAGAATCTAGATAAAATGAATAACTTTTTCTTCAACTGCAGATGATCAATATCGTTATGATCAAAACTATTGCTTCACAAACTTCGTCAAACACTTCATTTAGTGTTAGGGCACGTTTTTCCTTAATTGTGGTCTCTAATTTTTTCAGTAGCGTCAGTTTTCTGGCGAAGACTTTATCTTTAAGGTATCCCTATAAGAAAAATTCCAATGGAGTCCGGTCCGGGGACCCTCCTAGCATCAGTTCTCATGGAGGTTCTCATCGGATAACTGATTTGCTAAAGCGAATCTCACGACTTGATTGTCTTAAATATTTTTTAGATGTCTCGCTATAACTTTCCAGTTCTATTTCTTGGCTGACAAAGCTCGTTGATGTTCTTAGTCTTCCGGGAAGTTGTCTATGATCATACTGAAGAGTTACATTCGTTTCATACTTGTCATAGTAGGTCGCATATGTGAATCTTTGCAAAATTGTCTTTGTACTTCTGCTGCATTTTCATACTTCTAATAGCATTTTAAATATTTTTTTTTTAAATATTAATCCTGGTCCATTCATTATTTTTAAATACTTAAATTTATTAATCCATTCATTATAGGCGCAATAGCCTTATTGCAGGACCATGACCTCATGCAAAACCCTTCTCCATTTTATCCGGTCTCCATTCGCTCCATCTTCCGATAAGTTTAAATTATGAAGTGTTGCTCTGTACGCAGTACAAACAGCTCAGCCTTGGTCTTCTTTTCCTCCAGGAACAAGAGGGTTTGTTAATCGTAAGCCTTTTCGGCGACTGACTGTCTTGTATCCTTACCAGAGTCTGGCCACTCTGAAGACATCTGTGACCGGTATATCCTTGTATAGTTGGCACAGCTCCTCGTTGCTTCGGATACGCCATTCTCCATCGTCGAATACGGCTCAAAATATTCGTCTCAGAATTCTACTCGCCAGTTTTAGCTCATATTGTTTTGTCAAAGCCCAACATTTAGATCCGTATGTTAAGGCGAGCTTAGTGAGGGCCATGTAGAGCTTGTCTTCTTTGAGATGAATCTCGACCGTAGTTGCTTTTGAAGTCCAAAGTAGCACCGGTTTTCCAGCATGGTTCTTCTTCGTATTTCCAAATTGGTTTCATTGTTATTTGTTATAAGTAACCCGAGATATGTGAATTCTTGGACGGACTTGAAGCTGTACTCTTCGACTCTCAGGGGTTCAAGGATTCGTCTTTGTCATATAGGCATGTATTTTGTCTTTTATCCCGTTGTTTCGCAGTTCCATGCTAATTGCCACTTTCAATATTTGTTGACATTCATCCTTAAGAACCAGAGAACTCCAGAGTTTCTTATTACACCTTCGAGTGCTATGTAAATTAAGAAATATGCTATGGCCAAACAATGCAATTAATTAAATTATGTGTGAAAATAAGAAACATCAGTATATACATTTTTTTAGGACAACCTATATATGTTTTATAATATTATTATAATAAAAAAATGACAATTCATATCATTATATTATTCCTTTTTTGACCGAAACATGACAGCTTGTTCCATATCACTTAACTGCACAAGGCCCTTAGAAGGGTCACACAGGGTCACGCCACACTTCACATTGTGCTTCTTTGTAATCTGACAGAGGAGTGGTCATCCAATATGTTTTCCCCAGATAACACTCTGATAAACCACTGACTTTCAACACATGATAAATCACCGAGTAGACTCGGCAAACATGATAATACTTTGTTGAGTACACTTGTATAACAAACAACAAAAAAACGAAATAGAAAATGGGTAGAGAAAGTTCGGTCATGTTTTCCATAATGGAAAATTTAAACTGTTCTATTACTACTCGCCATTTTTTGGATTTTGCAACCGATTTATTTTATTTTTTTGTTTTTCAACACCGCCGTCACATTGATATCTCGTTGGAATCACGTGTCGCCTTCGGGGGGGAGGAGCCCCCGATCGATGTCTCTAAAAAAGAGGGAAAATGGAAAAATTTGTCTTGGAAATTCGTCGCAGTATAATTCCGACGATTCGGTCCCAACAAGCAAACAGAAGCCGGAAAAACTAAAGAAAAACTCCTTTATGGATAAATTTGAAACCGAACGAAATATATTCGGGACGCCAATGAATTATAAATGAATCGAAATACGAAGAAAATTGTCGCCAATTTATTACGCACCGTTTGTGAATACAGCGTGATCAAATTTGAATAAAATAAATATTTTTAATTGTATATATATATGTTATTCGACGTCAATATTATATAATTGCATCGCATTTTATGCTCGATTTTATTGCATCAATAGATGGATCATCCTGTGTACTATTTTAACCGTTATAGACGCTGAAATCGTATATAACCAGGAGTATACGACGGAATCCCTGGCTCTATTACATCGGCTGCCTGTAACATCGCCTCGGTTGCTTCAATGGTAACGAAATCGAATTGCCGATAGGATTTGTTCGTCGCCAATTTCGCCGACGTATAAATCTCCTTTTTTCTTATATACAACAACAATAACTGGAAGATTTAGAGGGAGCAACGGTGAGAAGAGCGCTCACGCCGATTGGCCGAGCAATTTGCGAAATGAAATTATGAGCATTTCAACGGTGAAAGCGATGAAATCGACTGAAAAATCAGTGATTGCAGCGATTTACTTTGAAAATGGCGTTGGGGAAAATTTTAAATTCGACGAAATGTTGCGCTATGCGAATTGGCTACAAAGTGTGAAGGCGGACATTGGGACTTATCGTAATTGCATTGTGCTCTAGTAACTTTCATCGTAGGTACTTAACAGGCTGCTGCAGCGATTCCGTGGCCTACTTTCAGCTTTTATTGTTCATAATTAGGAAATCGTTATAACAGCAAATGACAATATTCTAACGACCTAATATATAATAAGTATGCAACATAATATTTCTTCTCATTAAATAAAAAATATTTTATTCTTAGTAATATTTAATTTATTTTAATAAAATAGTAAGGATACGTCCTAGTTTTCCTCGCTTTTATTACAAATTTATTGAGCTTTGAATAAGAACAGAGATGGATTGTAATTTTTTGAGTCCTGATGATGCTAAATACATTTTAGAGACCCTAAGTAGCATATAATGTTAAATAGTCCGATGTAGATCATTCAGATAAACCAAGTATTTTTTTTTAAAATGGATTATTCAATGAATAAAAATAATTATTCACGATATGCTTCATAATTTGGTCTATATTTTTGATTTTTTGACTAATCAATATGACGCGTAAATGACATCGCTCTCGGCGATGTCTCGCAGCATATGTCACTCGTATGCTTTACTCACACTCAGCACATCGTACTGGATGCGAGCGAGAAAAAACAACGCGCGCATGGCAGTAATAGCAAATATTATTGTTTTTATTTTTTTTCGCAATTACTGGCAATAAAGAACAATGGATATTAATTATATGTATTTATTAGATTTTTTTAGACACATACAAACAGTTTGTGACCTATAGGATTAATCATAACACTCAAGCACCCTCTGTTTTCAGGCGAAACTTACACCTAAACCCGCATATTTTTTTATCGATCTTGCGATTTTGCGCGGCTCTGTAAAAAATGCTTACAGATAATTTGGTCAAAAAAGAAATATTATACGTATAGTATACTTGTATTAGATTATTAGAATATTTAGATGAGAAATAAAATTTTCGAGCTGTGAAAATGATGATTTATTGTAATTTAGACGATAAAAAACAAATAGATGTCTTTATGTAATATGTAGGTAATTTTAGCTTTGTAATAAAGGATGTGACGGGTTGTACCACATAAATATTCCAAAAAAGTTATTTTGTTGAATGGATAAACAAAGATCTAAATTCGTTACAGTCGATGTGTAAGTACTGGAAAGTTTTCGATCCCAATAATCTATTATTTCAAGGACAGTTTTTAACTATAAATAAATACATGTCATATATTTTACAAAGGGCATGCAGAGCAATGAATGAAACTTTTGAAACCTTTTGTAGCGTATTAGATAACATGTTTCGTGTAAACCCGCGTTAATGCGGAGCGGGTGTTTACCGTTTTCGAAAATTTCCGCACTAACGCGGGACCGGGTCTCTGAGTGTTAAGAGACTTTGGGTACTCAGTATCGGCACAGCTAGTCATTTATTATTAATTGAATATATTATTTAAGGTGACATTCGTTTTTTAATCCCTCTTCTATGTTAACACTATGATGATCTGAGATGTATTTAACACGTTATTCATCTATATAATTGAAATTGCTGTCTCCTACCTGTCATCCGTTAGAAATATATATTTTTATCCTAATAGTTCTTAAAACTGTTCTTAGTTGTTAGTTCTGATGTTAAAAATCACTATAGAAACGCGAAATTAATAATGTTCGGAGCCTGATATTAAGCATACGTATAAATCCGCCACTGGTTATAAACATAAAAAATATATGTTTACTTATTTATTTAATATACTTAATACTGATTATTTATTATTACTATCGCTTTTTTTTCGAGATCAGTTTCAGGTTTTCATTATCGGACTAGACTCTTGAGTATTTTTAGATTATACTTTAAAAACTGTGTAATTATCGATTGTCTGCTTTTAGCATATGAATCTCTGTTTTTCATGATTTTCACTTTTATAAATTTATCTAGAACTTCAAATTTCTTTCTGCTAAAGATATTTTTTTCTTCAAATTGATGAGCTAACCCCAAACCTTCATTTGTTGTTTTTAATATGAAATATGAGCTGCTTCTCTGCAACTTTTCTGAGTCATTAATCGTAGTCGGTTCACCTTAAATTTCGATTAGTTCTATTTAAAAACACGGTTCTCCTATATTTATTAATTATCTTGAATATTCAAATCATTACATCCTCCTCCATCAATACAATGACAAATGTTAATTATCTTTTAGTATTTATGTTCTATTGGTGGTCCATTTTTCTCCAGTGACGACTTTCGACCAAATTTTACCATCAAGCATTTAAAGTGGACTGTTTTATTTCTTTGACACATACAGAACCAATTTTTACGTTGTTAAATTCCATTAATATAATACGCTTTAACATTAGGATATTTTAAATCGTTCAGTAGTCTTAGTGCATTTTCCAGAATCCATAATATTATTATTTTGGCACGACGTAATCTAGGAAGCCAATAAATCAACAAGTCAATTTTTTTTATACATTTTCTATTTTTTTTATCACAAAAATTCCAAACTCCATAGACATCTAAAATGGATACAATTGTCAAGATAAAATAAAAATTGTGATAAACTTATACAACCTGTGAAATTTAAAAGTATTTTGTTTTATTTATTAAAACTTATATATACAAACTGAAAGATTAAGTCATTTATTTATTTCATCAATTATTAATGGGGAATTAAAAAAGGATAGTCTATGTTAATGTAGTAAAGAAACATTGGGTTAGACCTGGACACCCCCTATTAATCACTTACAAGGTTAAGATTCACCAGATAGATGCAATGCTTGTGTTAAATGGTAATGAGAGGGTATTATGTATTTCGAACGTAATATATTACAGCGGAACGATATTGTCAATAGATATTAAAATTAATCATCGTCTTTGAAAAATATAGTCCAGAAATGATAAATAGAAAAAAAGAAGGAGACAATATGCGACCACATGTGGCGACGATGACTCAGTAAAAAAATCTTGAATCAAAATGGGACCAAATTGTCTTCATATTCTCTGGACATTGCCTATTCCAATTTTTATTTATTCAGGTCAATGCAAAATATTCTCCATGGAAAAATATGTGAAAACATACAGTAAATCCCCCTAAAACGTCCAGATAGGTTCCACGTTATAGGGGGGACGTTATAGGGGGGTAATTATATTTTTTGATTTGAAGGAGATCAGTGCATCAAACATCTTCTTTAATGATGACTTGACTCGTGCGATGAGCGATATCCTTTCGTATTTTGGCTGACGTAATCTCGCAACTTGCGGACAGGGAAGATCAACACGACATTTTATTAGTAATTTTATAAAATTATAAAATATTTTTATGAAAATTCTATTTAGCGTTTTAATATATGCACGTTATAGGGGGGGTTTGACGTTATAGGAAAAATCTGCCGCAAACGTTATAGGGATGTACGTTATAGAGGGGTTTACTGTATTATATGTTATAACAATAAAATAAATTAAATAGCCAATTGATACATAATTTATTAGTAAATATTTTTTAAAATAGAATATGTTTTTAAATTGTTTATATTTTTGTTCCTGGAAAACTATTTTGACAAAAAAAGTCGGTATTCGTACAAAATATAACCCAACAAGAACAATTTAGCGATAGAAGATGAGGCTATTAAATTGGTTTCTCAAAAATATAAATAAGAAAACACCATTAAGGAAAATTGGGTCGGAAAAGCGGTTTAAGCTAAACTATTATGATCGACTTATTTTTGAAACTATTTTATAATAATAAATAAAAATAGAGCAAATAAATAACATTTATTCTTCTGGAACAACACGAGCAAAATTATTAATGGAAGAGTAAAAGCTCTACATCAAAGAGTCCTAAAATTAACTAATAAACCGTATACGGGTCGAAATATTAAATTTTAAGCTTCCAGGAATATATTTCAGTCGATTTCTACAGAAAATCTTTTCTGCTTTATATCAATAATAACAGAAATACAATAATTATTAGCGCTAGCATTATTTATAAGCATTATTTCAAATAATTTTGAATTATGCACTGAATTCATATTAATATTATATATATCAAATAAATACTATAATTTTATCTTAGAGTATATAAAAAATAAAATAAATTAGCTTTATCTATCAAATATGATTATCATATGTTCTCTTTTATCACATTCATTCAATTCTATGTAAATACATATGTACATCTATCTATTTCCCAGAAAAAAAAATATCTGAGAGAGGTTTATTTCTCGTACAATATTATTATATTATAGGATTTATTATGGCATATACTATATATAGATCGAAACTTATGTGCAGTATGAAATAGAAAATCCATAATTTAATATAATATTTTATATATCATAATACAATTATGCATACATTCTGTTTTTTTTTATAATATTTGATGTATTCATACAATTTCCATCCCTTTATTATATTTTCACATACGATCGCAGAGCTTAAAGCTTAAAATTATTTTATAAGATCATGTATGTATATTTGAATAGGTTTTGTATGTCTCCAGAGCTATTCTCCGTATCCTTGGCACGCTTTTAGAAACACATTCTACTGTGTTCCTATTCGACCGCGACGCATTATGCATTCGTTTGATGCAATCAAAACAAGTGCATTTCCCTATAGACGATACAGACACACACCATCGACTGTGTTCTGCTCTACAATTATCCATTTAAATACAGAGTACCATGCTAGATCTAAAACTCGCACTTCTAAATCAGGAGTTACCACAAATCATTTAAGTTAATACTCTGCATTAATTAAATGCGGTATTTTATTTAAATAAATCAGTTGATTTATCGCTCATTCTGTATTTTTGGTGATTGTATCTCGTCGATTCTTTAATTTATTGATGGATCTGTTGGTATACATGTGTGTGTTAGACGCAAACACGGTAAGCTCTTTCCTCAGACGTGGGAATCAATAAATAGGTCTGGGAGGAGATTGCCATTTTCCTCATCTGCCATGTTTACTTAATCTTTTCTCTGCAAGCCGGTGCAATATTGGATGCATCACCGCTTGTATTTACCAGTTATCGGTTTTTGTATCATTACGCCATATCCACTATCTTCGATCTGATAAAAAGCACTATGTATGCACTTTTCATGAAACCTATATATATAAGCTATAGCGAAAAGCAATGCATTTTTTTGGTTACGTTATTTTTAAGCCAGTTTGTCACCGGGATGCTGTTAAACCAATGCGTCACGATTGGTGTTGTTTTGAAGCTCTGTTAGTAATCTTTCGGTTTTTATGTATGCATTTTTTTAGCCCATTGTAAAAAATGCAACGCCCAGAGATAAAAGAGACACAATTATGGTATTTTATACTGTTTCATTTGATAAAGGATTTCAATCAAACGATGATACCCAGATCATTTATTGAAGTATCTTTAATTTTCGACAGCGCTATGTGTGGTTTTAAAAACTACAAAGTAGAGAAAGTGGATTAAAGATCAAACCAAAATCAGGGAGACCTCTCAAAATGAATAATGACACTTTTAATTCATTATTAAAGTCCGATCAGCGTTAAATATTCAAATAATTATCATAATGCCTTGGTTGTCGATAGTCCTCAGAAAAAAGTACTGAAAAAATAGGTTTATTCAATCCATTTATTAGAAAAATCTATGCTGATGATAAGAAATGACTATTTAACAAAAATCCATCTTGAAAAAGGTTGTTTTTTTGTGTCCCCTGGGCCATCATTGACCGAAAAAGGTTTGCCGTAGAATTTTTTAAGAATAATTTACTATGAGTTACTGAAAAATAGTCAGATTATAACAGGATATATGTGTTGTACTAAATTAGTGAGATAAAATGATGCTTAAAAACGATGAATTTGAGGAAACAATCAAAGACGAATTCTCCAGAATGATAAAGGAAGACCACACGCAGCAAGAATTCTTTAGAATAAAAAAAGAAGAGAGCTAGATTTAGAAGTACTAAAAATATCCACCATTATAACCATTGTACTTAATCTAATCCGATACCAGAATTTTACAAAAAAAGGGATTAATTAAAAACTGAATATTCTACGAAGGAAGATCATAAAAAATAACGTAAAATATTATTTTTAACAAATTTTATTACTAATAATTAACAGTATTATTAACCCTTTGATTAGTGAGTTAGTTTTCAGGCAATTTGAAAAAAATATGTTTTTTTTTATAAATTTAACAATAGTAGTGGTTCTAAATATTTTTTTTAAATATGTGTACCTAGACGAAAATCGCTAAATTTAGATTCCTTCACTGTCTTTATTTGATAAATATTATACCATTCAATTGTGTCATGTCTAATCACCGGGAAAAAAATCTTATACCACAGGGATTTTCGTAAACAATACATGAAACTGAACATCAAATCTGGCTTATCAACTGTGTAGACAGAATAAGGACAAACAATATCACCATTTTATCGCATTTTATCCGATAATGTGTGCATCTCGTAGGTTTAGATACCTCTTCATTTAAGTTCGAATCTTCGTCTGAAGAAATATTCAAATGATTGACCAAATTATCTATATATTTTACGACTTTTTCTATAATAGCTTGGCTTAATATATTTATTCTTCGGCTAGTTTATGCGACGTCTTGATGGGTTTTTAATTTTTGAAATAATAAAAAATCACAGGATACATCAGCTTTTTAATAATCGAAAATAGTTAATATTTATATTTTAGCGACTAATATAAAAAAAAACAATCAAATTGATTATCTTTTTTTAGATTCGTATATTTTACGAGCGATTTAGAAAAGTTTACCTATTTTTTCTCATCTAAAAATATACGATAAAATTAAAATAATTTCTAAATATTATAGATAAATCTATGCAATATTTTATTCGAAATTTAAAACATTCCATTTAAAATAAGGCTACATGGCGTCTGGTGTAGATGTACGTCAATACTTTATCTGGAACATCCTAGTGCTGGCATATACGTTCATACTCATCAAAGAGTTAAAACAATCCCTATTAGAACTAAAATATTCTTGCTCAAAAATCAAAGTATTTTTTATTTTTCTGCCCCTAAGAAACGGATGAAGTATTTTATAATATTAAACTTTTTGGGAAGTCAATTGTACATTTCCCTAATTTTTATATTTTATAACACAATACTACAATACAAGATATTATATAATATAAAAAAGTGCAAAAAAAATAGTAGTTCATTTGGTTTATGTGGCAGCTGTTTGTTGAGCTTGAGCTTTTTCTTATTTTGTTAGCTACTTCATGTAAATACATAATAAGTAAATCAGGATACTGCTATCAAAAGCTATTTAAAGTACATGGCAAAATCCTGCTTTACAAATTTATAACTCGTCTTCTATTAAAACCTTTGCATGCATCAAAAAAAATTAGAGACTTTATTAAAAGAGTTCAGAGGCCAAACGAGAAAATGATGACTCGAGTGTATATCTTAGATCAGCGATAAGCAACCTTTTTTAACAACGGGCCAGCTACCTATTTAAAAATGTTGTACAAACACTGAATAATGAACTCAACTTAACTCAATATTAGCAAAATAAACCTCGTATAGAAAATACAGAAATAAAACACTTATTAACCGATCTGTCATAGCGGCTTGAAACCATCCGCGTAGTCCGAAAGGGGTCTATTTATAATGAAAAATATATACACAGCATTTCAAGTCAAGTCAGTAAGAAATGGATTATTTGAAGAATATTTATAGTTATTTAAATGCTTCAAAATTTGGTCAATTTTTCTAGTAATTAATATGACGCGTAGACACTCGACGATATCCCGCCGCAGACTAAGGACATGCCGCCGGTAGACCCCCAAATTCTCGCGGCACGTGTCACTAGTATGCGTTTCAATCGCTCTTGGCATATCGTACTAGATGCGAGCGAGAATAACATTGGCTACAAAACGTGGCTACAGAAGCGAGTATTGTGGTTTTTATTTTTTTTTGCAATTGTAGACAATAAAGGTCAATGATTTACTTATAATATTTATTTTTTAAACTTTTTTAGACAAATGAAAAAAGTTTGTGATATATAAGAATTATATTAACCCTTTATATTCTGACCATTTTTGGTCGAATCTCAGTTCTATTTTTATTCATTTTATTTTACGTATATATAAAAAAAGTCATTGGTAAAATGAATAAGAAACATCTATAGGGTTTGATCTGATATCCTATTTAATAAAAGCCATTTTTTTAAATAAATGTATTTAAAAAACGTGGTATTAATATCGTTAAATAATCTGCATTAGTTGGTTAAAAAGATAGATATCACTTAACTTTTCATCAAGCTCATGAATTGTTCTAAAACTTTGTCAATATCAACTGAAGAAAAACGGCTTTATCTTTATCTTCAAGACTTTTGCATTCAATATGACTTGTTTTTATTATAAGTCTGCTTATATCTGGAAATTTGTACTTTAAGATATAGTCAGACATATGTTACCTATTTTATGAACAGAATAACTGGTTCCTTATAATATTAAGAAAGTTCAGCTTAAATTTTAGAACAATGATATTATAATTTGAATATATTATAAATAAAATAATACTAGCAAAATCTCAAATAAGATCAGAGTCTAAATAACTTACCGGTGTTAAGGCTTGTAGGTAACATGCATATTATTTTTATAATGCAAGTTTATCACGACTAGGGCTTGCAATTTACCGTCAAATTGCAATAACCGGTAAACGGTAATTAATTTCTCACATTACCGGTTTACCGGTAATTTACCGAAAAAAATAGACGTGGATTAGATTCAATACTAATTAGTCGGCAAGTCATCAGATGTTCAAATATAATGTTCAAATATTTGCTACGATTTTGATATATGACATTTCTCTACGAATAACATTGTTTATATCTTTTTTCGGTCTATCCACTTTATTTTTATACTTTTGATATTTATTGTTAATTTAAGCTTTTCTTCGAATGTTAATATTTTTACTATTTCTATCTCATTCTTCTTATCTTTCTTTTTGTTCAGAAATTTTATAATTTTCATCCCTTGAAAATACATGCTTAGTTATATCTACGATTTTCGCCATTATTGAATATTCCATATTCGTCAAAATCATTTATTGTATCAGGATCATTCAGATAATTAACCACATCGAAATATATCGTCCTTTTTTACTCTTTATTCGAATAATTAGCTCTTCTTTAAGTTCCTTGACTAAAAAATAACTGTATTTAGACAGTTCATCAAGCATAAATTTTAATGTTATGTCGGCTGTATATAGATTTATGTCTTCACGACATAGAACTTCCACAGCTAATTTTACCGGCTATAATGCTAATATTATGCCATTTTAATGGTAAATTCTGCTGGCTTTTCTTCTAGATTCTCGATTGTTTTTTCAGTCGACATCCATCTATTGATTCGAATAAGTCCAAGATTCCAATGTTTATTTTTGGCAAGCAAATTCACATTCATATACCGATGGACTAAATACTCGTTCTGTAATAGCTGAAAAATCGTCTATTAATAATTTACGTATTTTTGTTCCACAATCTAAGACAATCTTTTTTATTGTATTGAGACTTTGGAATGTCTTTAAATCCCTTTCCATCAAGCAATTTTCTAAAATCATAAGATGCACAAAACGTGTTAAAACAGATTCCAACTTTTGCTACCATCCGGAATGTTTATGTAATGTTTTATCAATTGATTTATTATAGTTCGTAATTTTGTATGGAGATAACTTCAAGTACTGGTCAGTGCTTCAACTGATCCCTTTTCAGTGAATTAATCTTGTGTTGACCACCACACCAGTGACCAGTAACAAACTGTGTATCAATGTTACCAGAGTAAAAAAACAAAACACCCTATTCCGCATGCATATCTACAATAAACTTTTGTGATATGCCTGTTTTTGTTCTTAATTCGCGATAAAATCATTTCGATAATCGGTATTTACCGATGGTGCATTTTTGGCGATTTATCGGTAAACCGGTAATCCCGACTTAGCTTAGTTAGTAGTCGGATAGGTGTCCGACGAAAACTATGAATTCAGGGAATTCTTTATAACACTGGACAGGAGGTATGAATTAGGAAGAGTTTTATAAAAATATTTAAAATTAACCAGTGTCGTGGTTTGACACTGGGGAAATATATGTGTGAGAGACTCATTCTCTTTGCATCCTTAGAATCTTTATCGAATATTTATATCGGTGAATAGCGCTTTGGAATCTTTCTGTTATGCTATCCATCCATCGTAGTCAAATAATTAAATATATATACTAAATAAGAATATTATTCAATCAAAATTTAAAATATGTGATAAAACTGATAAATATTTGATTATTGATTTTTAATTCAAATAAAAAACAAATGAATAATAATATTTCATTTGAAATAAAATATATATTATCGTTTTGTGCGTAGTGCTAGTGCCTCTGAAAAATCATTGACATCATATCTTAAGGTATGCTATTCAAAAGATTGGAATAATTTTCTTTATATATCAATGAATGTGTTGTGTTATGAAAATTCGCGCGTTTTAATAAAAAAATACTAGAAATTAAATTTTTAAAATCATCTGCAACGATTTTCCATCACAAGGTCGATGTATATAATAATGGTGTTTTTATTAAATTGTTTGATTTACATAGTTCACCAAATTTATCTCGGCTATACAAATTTTAGCACAGCACAATGTTTAATTAAACCGAATTGTCCTATTGATGTTTGCGTAGTTAAATAAACCTCGACTATTCAAATATTTTATTCATTGATTAAATAATAATTATGTACCGGATAATATGACGGTGATTTAACTCCTGAATTACTTCCATCTAGAATTCCTGAAATTTACCTGCATTTACCATGTGGTAAATATGAACATGTAATCCGAGCATACACGTGAAAATATATACTACTTAGTATTATTCACCATTCGCTTTGAGGATCATAAAATAGTTGTATAATAATAATCTGTTTTTCCGTGAAAATAGTTTAGCTGAAGTGTTCTGGAGTATCCTGAGGGGACGTCAAACACGACAGGTATACATACTCAAGATATTCGCTGATCCGACTCAGAACACTCTGGATTGAGTCAATTGAGTCAAATGTGCTGGGCCAGGGATCGTCAACCGTTAATTTTTCGCTAGAACAAAAGTTTTGTAGGTCACACAGACGTATTTTTTGCGGCGATCCCCCTTTCATGTCATTTTTCGATGAGAAATGATGATAATCGGACGCGGGGTCATTTTCAGGCACCCGTCTCTCATTTTTTTATTCTGGTGTTCCGAGGCCTGTGGAAAAATGTGAGGGTGGTGTGATTTTCAGCCCCTGAACCCATGTGGGTGGAGCAATTTATTTGCCGGCAGACATTATTTACAGTGACACATTTCGGGACGGACCTGACACACGACTTAAATCCCGAAGTTTGGAAAATCTTCATGCATGTGTTGGTGTGTGGAAATGTGAGTTTTTTTGGCTGTCCGGTTATTTATGAGGAAAATATTTAAATCTGCGCGGGTGAAAACGGACGGAAATATGTGCATTTATTTTGTAATTTTATTAAGCGCATTTTCCGCCGCGTCGCCGTTTTCCGCGCAAAAAATTGCGATGGCGTGCGAATTTTTTTTTTTATTATTATTTATTAATTTCAGCTGAAATTATATGCGCGATTTTGTCATCAGTGAACCACACGGAAATATTTTCGCGACATTGCCCATTGACAAAAAATATATATATATATTAATAAAATCCGGGGATATTCCGTGCGGTATCTATGATACGTGCCATTATATTAATACGTCAACCGGAAATATATATTCGCGAGATATTCCCGCTGGAAAATATATATTTTTCAGATGTGTTTGTTGTCGGTTTGTTGAAAAGTTGGCCACCCACACCACGCGCGATGACACGTGTCATTCGACTACGTGTTGGTATTCTTTTTGTGTTCAATTTGGCGTGTATGTGTCAACCGCGAAAATTAATTAGGATCTCTCGAACAAAGAGGGATTCTTCAATTCAGCCCTGAATATATTTAGAAAAAATTGCGTATTTTTTGCGTCAAATTCTATATAAATTTAAAAAGTAATTTTAAAAATTCGTCGAATTGTATTTGTGACTATGAGAGCTCGACAAGGATCTTCAGATATCGGCAAAAGCTGAGTATTTTTTAACATGACGAAGAGCAAAAAAATCGGTACTTAACTTTAAGAGTTTTTACAACGATTTTAAATCAAATATTTTCTATTTTTTACGCAATAACTGTAATAAAAAATATCTTGCATAGATGATGTGTATAATCAATTATGTCAAGATATCGATCGGCAAAAAGTTGAGTAACTATTATTTAAAGTTGTTACCAGTGATGGTCTTGTGTTTAAATTTTTAAAGATGCTGTGAAAGATTAAAAATTGAAAAAAAGTATATTTCAAAAGTGACTCAGTGTGAACAGCGCAGGACTGCTTCGAGTCGCAGTGCAACACAGCGCTTAGCGGCAAGGTCCCCTCCACCCCGCTGTCGCCCCGCATCCATATAATACACGATGCTGATTGCGCTTACGTGCACACAGCGCTCTTGCTCTACGCCGCACTCTGTAATACTAAATATTAATTTATTTTATATGTTTATATAGAGTTGTGTAAAAACCCAAGTAAACTTTGATAAATACTTCCTTATGTGCATAAACAAATCTGGCCTCTAACGGATTTCTCACTACAAAGCCAATATGCCCTGGGAAGGAAAACCCTAATCTGTTGACTAATAATTGGTCTAGTATCGATACTTTCGCTCCTCGTCCTTCTTTCTAGGGGACTCTTCTCTGAGGAGGTATTTTCCATGATGAAAGGATTGCTATTACGCGACAGGGTTAATAATCACTAACTTGACTTGATACTTAGTGTAGCGTAGATACTATTAAAGTTTATCATCGAACATGCTTTTATTGAAGATTGTTTTAATCTAGTACGTCGATCGTTAACAATTAAATTGTACGTACTAAAAAACCGTTTTGCGTCAACTCTATTTGCAGGACACCAAATTGATTGAAGGGCAGCATTGCCGAATTCTTCGTGTTTCATCTATGCTGCTGTAAAGTAAAAAAAGTTGAAGAGTATCAACTTTTACCCCACTTTTAATATTACATGATAAATTATTAAAAAATGTGAATACCCACCCCTCTAAACATTGAGTGGTTGTTAATGTTGTAAACAAAGGTAAGTTTCTTATTACCGATATCGTTTCATCAATTCGGAAATTACATCTACTTCCAGCTACATGCGGGTTGAACGGATGATTTAAAGTTTCATAAAACACATTCGTTTCATTTATATTTAAATGTGACTCGAGTTTTAATAAACTTTTACGGGAAACCGACTTAAGAATATCTATTGATTCTAGTTTGGTGTGTTCGTCTGTTTCAAGAAGTAGCTTCTGGGTTTCCATAGGCAAAATGCCACCTATTTTTACCACCGAAAGAATTTTTTATTCCCATAATTTCATCCCACAATAAATGGGAAAAAGGGGTACGAAGATCCTTCTAATTTATCAATTAAATTAATAAATTTATCGCATATCTCGCTAACAAATTTACATTGAATTTTTAATGTATTTGTATTTTTTGCTACACTTTTTATATCACAAAACAAGTACCAACCTAAGTATGTGGCATCATAGACAATATACAAGAGTTGACCATTATATCGCATTTATCGCTTCTATCGCTTCTATGTCGCATTTGTCGCAAAATGCGATAATCACGTATCTCTACAGATAACGCTTTAGAGAAGAGGAAAAACGAATACCGAGACAAACCCCCTCCTACTTGCCTGGACACAGTCGAGAGGGTAAAATCCGATACCATGTACGTCCAATGCCAGCCATGACGAAGAGAGGGAAACTCTTTACAAAAAACCGCATACCAAGACGGCTTGGGTCCCTGCGAAATGGACACAAAAGGGGAGCCCTCACGTCACGTGTGAGACTCAGGTTCCATTGGCATGAACTATCACTCGAGAGTTAGGTAAGGCCCATGCCCTCAGCGAGTGAGAGTCTTGTGGTTGGCAGATGATTATGATACATAATACATAATCAATGATCACACATATTAGCTGTACCGGAAACTAATCCATTTTTGTGTCTTATTTGAGAGCTTCGTGCTTGTTTATTTTATTCTTAATAATAAAATATATGACACAAAAAAAGCTGAAGACGACTACAGAAAAAAAAATTTACAAATATGTTTACTCTGCCGTGTTCAGGACAGTCTGATCTTAAATAAGTCACAAAAAATAGATTATTTTCCGGTATACCTAATATATATTAATATATATTAGGTATAACACTTAAGGTATTTATGATCGTGGTAAAATATTTTGTTGACACACACAATTTAATTCAAGAAATTTAGGGACGGAATAGAAAGGACCAATTATTAAATAAAGATATAAAAAAAAACTAGTTTATTACTTGCATCCATTCACTGTAAGTCAACAGGGTAATCGAGTTTTCACTTTTTCTTAAAATTCTGTCAGTGTTTCGACATCACTTTTTTGTAATGGACGTAATATTAAAGTATTACTTCTAACCCTTAAAATGGAAAGTCTAAAAGTGCATGGTCATGTGATGCTCTGGAAATTAAAACATGGTAATAGTGTCACGACGACAGTTGAAAAATTTACAGTGTTTTCTGCGAAAGACTGATATCTGATCGGGCAGCTAGAAATTGGATTGTTAAATCTCATTCTCGAAACATGACCTTCAAAGACGAAGCGAGGACGAGTCGTCCTTCCGACTTTCATTGCGACCTTATAGAGGTGATATTGGAGCAAAATATACGTCAATCAACGACGGAGATGGAAGAAAGGCTTAACACACCATAATTAATTATTTACGGCCATTTGGAGAAATTAGGGAGATTCAGAAAGTGGGATGTACTTTACAATCTTGTTGAAAAGAATAAAGCAGATCGCATGTTATTTAGAACAAATCTCAGGGTGAAAAAATATGAAAATATCGTTCACAAAAGATTATGGTTTCATAAATAATAATCATTTCTACTAAATTTAGAAACCAACATTCATTGAAAGATGTTATTATGTGTATGGTAAAATCCATCATGAGTTGATATCAAATTAAGTTGATTTCAAGAGAGACTCTCTCGTTCAATCTTTCAATAGTAAGCACATCATTCTTTTACTCGACCATGCAAGTTCATATCCAGTAATTGTGTAGTCCAGATGGAGCCTAGCCTTTTGGATCTTTCTCCGAAAGACTACCACCTTATTTGTTTCTTACATAACATTTTGTTATATAATACGTTTTGAAGAGAAAGCCAATCAAACCATCGAAAATTGATTCCTGGGTAAACCTACCAAATGTCACGAGGAAGGGATTGATAAATTAAATGTCTGATAAAATATTAAAGTTGTCAAAGACTCGACCTGATAATAATTGACATAGAAAATAAATAATCTTGAAAATTACAAATTTTATTCAACAACCCTGGTCTGGATTAAGGTTCCTTAGAAGTTTTTTAGGATTAAATGTGTGGTGGATGTAAATCAGTGATAAAACGTTCGTTGTGGTGTATACTATTTATTTAACCAAAAATAACTACTGGGCCTCTTTGCGCAATGTGCGTGTTCAGGTATTCGAGGGAATGAGGTCTTGAAATGGCACGTGGATGCTCTCAGGTATCTGTGGCCTCGAAGTTGCGCGTGATGATCTCAGATCTCTTTGGCCTCGAAGTTAGTCAGCAAAGATCTTCTAAGATCAGCACAGTCGGCTAGCGAAGAAAAGTCTCTTAGGATACTGGTTGGTAGGCCAGGAGTAGTTTCTCAGGGACCGTTTGGTCTGTGAAGAGAAATTCCTTTAGAGCATCTCGGTGATGGGTGGTTACTGTCATGGACCTGAGAGAAGTCTAGAAGCTCCTTGGCTCACTGCGTTGCTCAAATTTGAGAGTGTGCGATCGACGAGCTGGTCTCCAGTCGGGACTTTATCTGCACTAGACTCTTAGACAGATTCCAGGATGGTTTAAGCCCAGAGTGAAGCTCTGATCTTCTCTGCCGATTGTTTCTTGGCTGCCCTATTTTATAGAGCGCGAGTGCGTAACCTTTACACTCCTGACATGGTTGTTTTCTGGAATTCCCGAATTAAATCTAGTAGGTTATATGCAGTTGATTAATTTTATTTTGCCAAATTATTATTTGGTCTCGTAATTGGTCGAAGTTATTTGCCCTTGATGTAACCATCACAGTTCGTTTAATTATCGTGATATATTTAATTTTTGGAGACTGTGTTAAAATTTTAACGTTAAGAATCCAACCATCCTTTTCTTCACAAGAAGTCAAAGCTTCTGGACGCCGTAAGACCTGTAAAATTGAATACTTTGGACACACGTGGATGTGGATTCGTGGACCAAAGAATCGCCTTCTGCAGGACATCATGAGAAAGAAAGAGAAAGAAAGTTGTCATGGCTCCCTAATACTTGCAACTGAACCGGATTGAGAACTTCAGAATTGTTTCAGCTTGCCAAAAATCGACAAATATATGGATAAAAACAAGAACATGTATATCGTTTACGTCTGAAAACGGCCAAGTCACCTGAAGAAGATCTTTCTTCAGGATTTTATGCTTTAGGGTTGATGAAACTAAAGGAAGTTTTTAAAAAAATGGGGATAAACATAATTACTAAAGCATTGTGAAAGCTTTTGGATAATTAAAAGGATTTTTAATACAGTAATGGCATTTTAATCTATTAATAACAGAATTAAAATTGCATAGCGTTAAACTCGCAAGAGCGTCTCATCGTAACTATCACTGATATATTTTATACTTACGTTGAAAAATCCAAACAATATGTCGATCTATCTGACTTAAACTTAGTGGAAATGGTATAGAATATTAATCGTAGTTCTAGAAACAGCTCTACGAAGACGAATCTTTGATAAAAAAAGTCGATGCTTCTGTAGCTCGCATCTACACTTAATTAATGTGAAAATACGTATAGTTGTTAACAGATGCTCATAATTTATTAAAATCTGGGTGTGAAAACATTTAAAAAAATATATTTTCATGTATTCAGTCAATGCGTTGAATAATACATAGTTCTATTTAATATATTTGATCATTAAAAGCGTGTATTTAAAAAAAATAAGCTGAATTCATTGATTATAGCTATCAAAGGACAATGACGTTGAACTACGTATAAACTAACATGGGATCCCAGCCACGCCTCTTTCCATCGCGCAAGATGGCGATTGCGGTTAAGGTTCTTTAAAGTGACTGAAATTCTCGTTTCCAGTGATTGGCAAACTTTTTAATTTAATTCAATCACAATTTAATGGTATGCTATGTATAATATATACGGCGAGAACACAGATTCCGCTATGGCATGCCATTTAATTTTGGCTAATTTGAAAATAATGTTTGAATAATATATTAATTCCTTTGCTAGCTACTTCCATTCAGTATTCGACAACCCCGGGACTCATACTGATCGCGATATTAGTTTATCATCCT
>JAGXCT010036626.1:113184-126372 GCA_022495035.1 Philopotamus ludificatus | reverse complement strand
GGGTCATTCTGTAATGCCAATCACGCATTGTCTTTAAATAAATAAATAAAAAAATATTGCAAAGTTACATCATTAGGCAGCTCTTCAGTGTCTGTTAGTTTTCTGTCGCCGTAATTAATTAAAAGTGTTTTATGCATTATTAAATACTTGGATACATATTTTTAATTAAATTCTAACCGTATTAAATAATATATAATTGCGAATTTAATTTATACTGTGCAGATGCATTCTGCATTTTGTATGTGTGTGTTTACTTCAAAGGGCGGGTTTTCCGTTTGACCGTCAATTGGCCATAACAGTTCACCGCCCGTCCTAATCAACTGTAGTCGCGGCTGTTTGCGAACACAGTCCCTTTCCAGCCAACTCGAATCTTTCATCCCGGACATGTCGAACGGCCACTCTCATTTCAAAGGCAAATGAGGTGGGCGCCCCTCGGATGTTAGCAAATGCCAGAATTTGAATGAGTCACCTCTGCTGAATTTAATACCACATAAAAGTGTATTTGTCGTTACACTTTTCGCAGCACTTCATCAGGACGGCGGTCACGGTATTCGCATGATGAGAGGAATTGCGCGGGATTTAGTTACATCCAATCTAGCAAATTGAGAGTAAATCAATTTGATTCCGTAAAATGAGATCGGGACACTAGTTTCTCTCGGCCAACTAAACTAGCGCTCGACCCATTTTTTATGAATTGTTTTTTTGAATTATGAAAGTCTCGTGTTGAAAAATGCATGAAACATTTCGTATAAACTTTAATTTTGCGTTAAGGAAGTTGGTTCATAATTTATATCGCCGGGACGGAAGTATGCTTTTATCGTACGTTTTATACTTTCAACAATACTATTTTACGTATGTATAAGTGCACTCGAATGCATTATGTAATAAAATCTTTATAACATACAGTGGAACCTTTATACTTATATATACGTTATGTATAATATTTGTCACGATTCGGCAAGATTTATTCGATCTTCTAAAAGCCTCCATTGAGAGGATCTTAGTTTTGACATTATATCCATACACTCATGTTTAATCACCAGTTATGATACGTTTTAGCAGTTCTGGATCGTCATTGGTTGCAGAAACTCTCAAGCAATGTTCTTTCAATAATGATTTCAGTCGAAATTCAATAATTTTGAAACAATTTATTTTTGCCACATGATTCTTGTCTTAAATATTCGAAACAATTGCTTCGCATGAGTCCAATGTTATGCAAACATCATCATAATAATTCTGTGATTGTCGATAATCATTATTTATATTTTTTTTTTCAACATGGCAATCTTCTTGAAAACGTTTTGTATCATTTTTTTATTCAAAGAAGGGTCGACATTTCAGCATTTCGAATAATATGCTGCACATTATTCCATAGACTTCGAGATAAAGTTAGTTGTAATTAATTAATTTAATTTTGCATCATTCTTCAACTTGATTATAAAAGCGCGTTCTACAGCGCGTCTTAATGGGAACCTAAAAAGGGCCAATCCCACTCAAGAGATTTTTTCAGGAAAATAAACTAGCGGTGAACATCATCCTGTACTTCGTTTCGTCATCGAAATGCAGCTGTCATTATCCACGTCGTGGCTAATGGCAGCTGCTACCATGCTATTAAGTGGCCTTCTAATCCTGAGGTGGATCTTTGCCACCTGGATGACAGGGCATACAGGTCAAGTCGTCAGCCATGAGCCCGGGAGCCGAGCTGTCAACGCGCGGATTGTAACAATAATAATCAGACAAGGCTAGGGCCAATTCGTACTTAATTTAGGGTCTGATCGGGTGCTACGGGCACCTCCTGTACTTTTGTACCCAGGATGAAGCTGTGTCAGACCGGTCAGATACAGTTCTAACCCTTGTTATCCTCCCACACCGGCTTGGGGCCGGTTTTTCTTGAAACGCGTGATGTTAAAAAATATTACCAAAATTTCTTAAGAAAATGGAGAAGGGAGAGGGAAAGTAGCTTACACAACTCTCCGAAAGCGATGCAATGTAAGAAAATGCCATGTAGCAAATCACACTGCTGATCAGGTCCAGGTCTTGATACGCTGCGTCCAGATAGGACAGGACCACACAACGTGACTGTAATACTGACAGACGACCCACACTAGCAATTTGGAGATGCTACAAGGGTAAACTCTTTAAGTTTAGCCTTGAAATTACCGTGGCCAGTCAGTAATTGACTGACCCAGAAGTCTGGGAAGACTTCTAGGTCAGGGTCCTTCGGGTACCTCCTGTAGCACACATGTCACTGAATTGGCCTGGCTCCTTATAGTTCCGTAGAATCTACGAAAGCATGATTGCCGCCACGTCCAATGCCGACACGGGTCAGCAATAGAACCTTTTTACTGACCCCTATATTGACCAATAAATCAACGGACTAGTTGACAACTACGATCGCTGTCAATCTAGCTGCAAACTCCGCCTCAACATCACCGAAGCTCACACAGATATATCAGCCTGTTGCTAGTCTGGATCATCGCAGGTATTCTTTTCTGCAGATTCTCTGAGCACTAGACATTTACTAGAGATTACAGATTATAGATCGGTGTTAATCTATCATAAACGCTGTCTGTGATTCTCCTTAGTGACTTTTCTTGAACCATAACTTTTTGATTTTGATTCTCTGGAATCCCCTACATTCCGCATCTCGCATCGCAGTTATTACGGTGAAGCTGGTGGCGGTATTTACTTGGTAGCTCCAGCAGATAAACACTACTTTTTCCCTTCATCCTTTTCCGTTACATAGCGCGACGAGCTTCTCCGTGCTATCGTATCTTCTATCGAGATGTCCAAAGTATCGAACAATCCTTTTGAGATATATTTTAAAGACTATCGTCTTTTTCGTTCCCTATTTCTTCCAGGAAGTTTGTGCTATTAGCTGTCCTTGGTATTCTCAGCAGGTGTCGCCAGCACTATATTTCAAAGGCGTATGGTCCAAGTCTATATCTTTTTAATAAATATGTCACGTGAATTGTCGAAATCTGTGTTTGTATCAAGATGAGATTAAAGGCTCGTAGTGGTCGGATCATCACGCGCCTTTCTCTCACTTTCTTCTATAATAACACATCTTTAAAAGTCCTTCACTATTCTTAAAATGAAATTAAATGAAAATACATTTTGCATATTTTTATATGAAAACAACGAAAACCTTTTCGGCAGTCAAAAATAAAGTTAGGATACAATATGGCTACTTATATCAAGGTTCTTTATGGTTAAGTGAAGCTTTTTGTCGATTTAAGTGTTTGGCCCATATATGAAAGCTAATCCTTTTGATTCTAAAAGACAATCTATACAGCTCCCAAATGATGTATTGATGAAGGAACACTGCTTTATTTATAGTAAATATATGAGCCTTTTATTTAAATGGTGTAATTCGATTTTCAGAATTGAGTTAATGTACGTTTTAGTTGGATATATATGTCATCTTTTTATTTTCAAAATTTCACGGCCAATGATGTAAAATATCCCCATGGACTTGTTATAAATAGATAACGCTTAGAGAAGAGGAAAGCGATTACGGGGACTGACTCCCTCCTATATGTCTGGATATAGTCGGGAGGGTAAAATCCGATACCAAAAGTGGTAGAAGATACATATTCTATGCCAGCAATGGCCAAGGAAGGAAGCTCTTAAAAAAACCGTATACCAATATGGTTTGGATTCCTGCGGTATGGACACAAAAGGAGATTTTTTCTTAACTAAATCCGTGAAAAAGCTAATATTAAACATTAAAAAAAATACGGACGCAGAGATTATACATTAGCTGAAGATGAAGATATACTAATTACAGTTTAAAAAGACTGAACCGCACAATTTGTTTTTATAAAATTTCTATGAAAGAAAACGTGAAATTTTCAGTTCTTGTTTTAATTAAAAAGCGAGTGGAAATTCAATGTTACCACTGTACAACTACAAGACAAATAACAAAAGAGAAGTATAGATATGTCTTGAGATTATTGCCTTATATACTTTGAGGAATATGTAATTAACTTTCCGGACTACATTTTCCTAATAAAGTTCATTTCACATTTATAACTTTTTTTTTATTTAAAATAATACATTTCAGAAAACCGTATTTCGATTCAAATATAGATTTAAATTTGCAATTGACTATATTATTCATAATTTGTTATTATTGAAAGTGGTATAAGTGCAGTTGTAGCTAAAAAAAACATTATTTATAGAAATAGCTGTTTATTGCTTGTTCAAATAACCTGTGAAAAATGTGTTTATGGCGACTATGCAAGTTTCACCTAACTTATTATTGATGTAAGTATTGCTCTCATTAAAAGATAAGTAATAAAGCGATACAAACATTAAATCGATTCTAAATTGTATCGACATAACTTTTGATTTATTTTCAAACTTGTGATTGCCTTAAAAACAAGTTGAACATAACTTGTGATGAGTTTAATGTTACATAATACAGTTATTTTCATACCGTAATACTGAAAACAACTAATATTTATTTTTTAAGAGAAATAATGCATTTTTAAATTAGGTTTCTATATAATAAATATGAATAAGCTTTATTTGAAAAGCTATTACTCGTAGTATTTGATCAGAACTGCAGGACGTAACCGCAAAATGAACTCCCCGCAGAGTTTAATCAAACTTTACCTTTTAACAAAAAAAAAATCAATGTTCTTCTTGCTCTTTGTGAACGAATGATATTTAATTAAATCGTATTATATTACGTGTATATGTATATATATATTATTTTGTATAACATCTGTATTTTCCATAGTACTTTATGTATGTCAAAATGATATATGGGACACATTTCTTCGGATTTTTTTCCTCGTTACGCCGATAGGCAATGTCAAAATAGCAATACTAGATAATTCAACGAAAAAATAGTATTTGTTTGATAGCGTGCGAGAAAAGAGTGAAAAATTTATTTGTATCGTACCCCTGAGATTGTGTAGAAATATTTCTTAAAAAATATTGCCGAATCAGCTCCAGTCTTCCGGAGGACCACGCCAGTCTGACAGATAGTTGCCTCCGGTATGATTATATCCTGGACCGGAAGTCGCCATTAAGGCCAGATGTCGCCGTTCCCATGAAAAAAAAACGTCTAAACATTTTCCGGAAAAACAATTTTGCGTCGCGCTAATATGTCGAAACGGAATAATCTCGCCAATTTATTCAACGCGTTGCGAAAAATGTAATTATTTATAAAAACAATTTTGGCTACATATTTAATTTAATATATTTTTTTTGTTTCAGGTAAGAACATTCATCATGTATTTGTATCATATGTTTTGCGGATCAAAGCTGTGAGTATTATTATTAATTTAATGCGCTGTATTATGTTCGACGGCGTAAAAATATTTTTCGTTGATGGTCGTTATAAAAGTTGTTAAGGTCGCTGTCAAATTTACGCGTCAAATATGGCGTCGCGCTTCGGTGTTGCCATATATGAAAACGAAACATATTTTATTCAGCGCTATTTAAAATTGAAAACAACGTATTTATTATGGAAATTTGGTAATAACTGTATATAACATTTATACAAAACGCTTGTTAATAATATGAACGCGCAAAGTAACCCCATTTATTGGATTTATATATATATATATAATATTTTTAAACATGTGAAATATTTTATTTTCTTAATTTTGTCACATTTTTTTGTTCTGTGATAATATATATACACGTGTCTCTTAGATATTTTGACATTGGTAGACGTAATGGCTTTACGTGTTTTGGTGTGCTCGGTTATTTTTTAATTATGCAAAGATTTTTTGGTCTAAACAACACTGTTGTGATGCTTCAACCATCAGCCATAGACATCTATGACTTCTTTCTTTAACCGAAAATATATAATTGAATTAAGCATAGCGTTTTGGTAAGAATGAGGAGATAAGAGATAAACATTACACTGAAAATCACGTTCCAAATGCTTTTAAGATTGTAAAAATGCTGAGACTAGTGATGTAAGCAGTAGCGGCTCGTGAATAAATTGAAATTTGAAAAAAGTGTATTTTAAAAGTGATGCAGTATGGAAAGCCCTGGACTACTCTGTGTCGCAGTGCAACACAGCGCTTAGCGATGAGAACTCCCCTCACCCCGTTGCCGCCCCGCATTCATTCAATACATGACTAGTAGCACTGACGAACAGATACTGCTTAATGCCTGCTATAAGCAGTAGCAGTTATTGAAATGTTTTTCGGTATTTTTTACTATTAAATCCTTACAATATATCAAAGCTTTGCAGCTGTGTCAGTTTTAGTATCTTTTCGAATGAAAGCAAATAAGTTCAATTTGCTTTCATTTAGGAATATAACTTTCCTCCAGTCCAGTTTCGGTAAGATTTTGACCTGTGGAGTCCTTTGGCATGCATTTGTTTCAGGGGAAGTGGTTTTTCGTCATGGATCTTGCCATAAAACTAACTTCCTTGACCCTTTTACCGTTTTGACACTGATTTCGGTTCCTCAACCTCCGATGAACTTTGTTCTTATATTCACTCTTCATTTTTTGAGCTCTAAGGGCTCAGTCTTACGGTTTTTTTTATAAATTTATTCACTGCAGATTGACTTTAACCCCAACAATCCTCAAACTTCGCGGGACCTTTTATTTTCCTTATATAAGGTCGCAATTTCGTTTTGTTAAGTGAGTTAATTTCCATCATTTTCAACACTATATCATAATATACACAGATACTTTTAGTAAAGTAGTTAAATAAAACAGTACTTTATATAAAAAAATCATTCCCTTCCCTTAAATCACGAATTTTACCTGAAAACTAAGATATGTTTTTTTAGTACCCTTTAATCAGGAGCGTGCGGTGGTGTGGATATTGGGTGTGCTGAATGTGGAAAAAAATAGAGTTTTTTTTAATGAATTTTATTATTGCGAAACGAGGAATAGAATTATTGTATAAATAAATACTATAAATATTAAAATTTAATAAAAAAAACTGTATTTTTTTCCACATTCAGCACACCCAACATCAAGTCCACCAAACGCCACTGGTTTTAATGGTACTTGGGACGTAATTAACATCACTGGATAAATAAATACTTTAAGAAAATCGAAAATGTTGAGTAACCGAATGAAAATAATGAAATATTTATATGACAGTACTCGAGTAGTCAAATCTCATTTACATAGGGTGAATTTGTCTTAAATTTAAATAATTGAAATTAAATTTTGTACAACGAAGACTTTCCTTGTGATTTTAATATTCTTTAAATAATATTGAAACTCAGTCGATAATTATAATTTTGAGCTCTCTGGGGTGTTGTTAATTTATCAATGATCGAACATCTATTATTTATGCCGAGCTGTATTTGTAATAAAATTCGGTATTATAAATATATGTTTCTATATATATATATCTAATATTTAAAAGCACGTTGGTACGTTTGCATTATTAAATTTTCAATATGTTTACATAGTAACGCGAGAATATCCCGATCTGTCGAATTAGAGATTACGTCACTTACGCCACCAAGCCGTGCGCCTGATTAAGATCATGGTAATTGATAAAAACACCTCGGCACAAAATCAATATCCATTAGAAGACATCATGAATTGAACGATACTATCATAAACTAATCCCGTACGAGACGAGGACAGATCCTTTCTAGACGTTGATCATTATTAATGAGACGTCGGCGATAAGAAGGATTCCATTAATAAAGATTAAGGTGGTGAACCGTTTCGGAAGCCGGGGCTCTTGACTGTATTTGCCTGCCGGGAGATATATCTGTTTACCCCACTGCGCGACATTCGGAGGGTAGGTAGGTTAGTCGGTGGAAAGTCGTCAATACATACGTGGCGCGGGTGGAAAGGGTTAAGGGCGGCGCTTCTCAAAGCTCACGAGAAGCTAAGTAAGACCATCGGCTATCGATGTAGTCTTAGGCTTCCGGCCGGGAATTAACGATCTTCGTAACTCGATGTTGCCAAAGTTTACAGTACTAACACGTTGATGGTACTTAAGGAAGCTCGCTCTCCGTACTCTCCTCGCCATCGCCTCCTCAATGTGTTCTCTCAAACATATTAGCATATGGATTAGGGCTGAATATAATTTTCATATGTATTTTTATATATATTTATTGTTTTATAGTTTGAAAAGCGCTACGGTATCGGATGGGGTGTTTAGCGCCGAAAAAAGCTTTAAAGAAAACTTACGAGGAACTTAAGAGGGTCGCACGCGCCTTCTTTATGTAATACCGAAGCTGGTCCGAAAAGATAATGTCCTGAAAATATCCATACAGTCGTGTGGGTGCCTATACGCCTGTAAGTGATTTTTTTTATTGGGTTAAAGGTCGTCGTGGATAGCGATCTGGACGTGGGGTAGCCTTGTTAATAAATTAAATAGGCCGTAGATGGTAGCGGCTGTGGGTGGTGGGCCGGTGATTGAACGGAAACCGAAAAGAGCCCAACGAATCTAATGATATTGATTTCGATGCGAAGAATGTAGCATTTTCATCCCTCTTGTTTATGTTGTTAAGTATTTTTTTTTATATAAAAATTCAGACGTATATTTGATTTAATAAATACAATGTTATATAATTAAAAAGTCTGGAGAGATTTTATTCGAACTTTGTTACTCTTCGCCACGTAAGAATGTTAAGTTATTTTCCATAATTGATTCACAACAGTCATTCTTATGTATTAATTTATTAATTAATCATTATGAGACCGGCCAGGGGGTGATTGGGACTTATACAATCCACCACCCTCGGATCTTTGAAAATTGAATCGTAACGTATTTTTCTGCCGTGCCATTCATCCGATGAATAAATAAATAAAATCAATGTATACATATTATTAAAAATTGTTTTTCTGCCGTCGACTGAATTCTCGCGGCACGTGTCAATCGCACGATTTCTTTCGCACTCAGCACATCGTGCAGAATCCGAGCGAGAAAAAACATTATTGTTTACATTTTTTTTCGCGATTGCGGACAATAAAGGTCAATGATTATTGATAATATTTATTATTTTGACTTTTTCATTTTTCAATTTCATGTAGGATTTAAAATAGAACAGTTATTCGAGATAAA
Source organism: Philopotamus ludificatus (assembly GCA_022495035.1). NCBI lineage: Eukaryota > Metazoa > Arthropoda > Insecta > Trichoptera > Philopotamidae > Philopotamus > Philopotamus ludificatus. The sequence goes on along the minus strand of JAGXCT010036626.1, from coordinate 117,356 downwards.
TAAAAAAATGGGATCCCAAATAGACTCAACCCAAGTAATTGCAGGAACAGAAAAGCTTCAAAAATTGATATAGTCTATTATGAAATATCACATATTTTAGAAGGATGGTAATGTAACGACTTCATGTATGAATGGTATATGGAATAAACTCCTAAAATTTTATATTAACCCTTTGCGGTCTTATGTCGAGTCTGACTCGTTAACGACTTTTTTTTCTAGGGGGTTTCATGTAGGATTTAAATTTAAATGAATATTAATCAAAATATGTAATTTGATTATCATGGCTAACAAGAAAATACTAGTTGATCAAATAAAGAAACATAAATTAGCTAATGGATACCAGGAAAAGTATATTTTTGATCGCAAAGAGTTAGTGGTATGAATTTTATAAGAGATGAGTTATTATTTTAAAATTTAAATGTATTATTTTAATTTTGGAAAATTATGTTAAGAAATAAGTGCGAATTGTGCTAAAAATATGGGTGCAGCTTCTGTCTAGAAAAATTGGAAATACAGACTCTGACACTTATTCAAGGTGGCGAAACGAAAGCTCGGTCGTAAATTTGTGTCCTTCGAAGCCACCGGTTTTCTCATCTTTGAAGCATTTCTGGATCCCATTTTTTGTTTGATTTTTGAGCATTTCAAAGACTCTGTCTTTATATCTTAAAAGTTACCAAAATTTCATCCTTGTTCTATATTTTTCAACTTTAAAAATATGAGAAAGTAGGATCCCTATGTTATATATTGTTTTTATTAAAAAAAACTAAACATATTCAACCTCTTTTACAGCTAGTAATAAAATAAGCATTACATATAGTTAACAATGTCAAGGTATGTCAAAGACAAGTGTACCGTTACAGAAAAAAATAAACATTGGATCTAAACAGCCTATCAATTTTATAGTTTATATTAAACCTATCAATTTTCGTTAATATTCGATTGATTAAATACAAAGTATTGCTGTTATAATGGAGCAAACTTTTTAAATTTATTTGCATCATGCATGTAAAATACTAAAACTCGATTAATCTAATGGATAGTATAAAAAATTAAGAATGTGGATGACGAATTGAGATTTTAGTCAAGCTTATTTAAGCTGTTTAAACCAGTAATTAATCTGTTGTGGTAGACGACTCAAGATAAAATAAGGAAGCTTGAATTAAAAATTTAAACCCATGTATTTTATCCACATGATCTTATCCCATCAGATTAGCATATTTTCAGATCGTTAAGCGTTTGTAAAAAAATATTAAAATTCTTTTTTGCAAGGTCAAGTGAATATCTGAAGCTAAGATAGCACTTATATCTGTAAATTTATTAAACTTGCAATATGCATAAGTTTATGTACATTTGTTGTATCAATTAAATATTCGTTTAATACATTTAGAGAGGATCTATTGTATTTTCGACGAGAATTAAATCCATGTTTATTTTTAATTACACAGCGTGGAAAAAATCCCCAAATGATGTACAATAACGGCAATTATTTTTCACGAGCATACATAAATTATCTTTTGGTGTATTGAATAATTGCTTATATAGAAAAACCTCTTTTGTTAATCAATATTTAAGTTTGAAAAGCAATTATTAGTTTATATTGTTACGTGTATTCTTTTATTTCTTTATATAATGTTAGATATATTTTATTTTTAATCGAATATGTTCGAAAATCTCGTTTAAATGCTATATTTGCCAGCTTAATCTCTAAAATTCGATTATTCCATAGATACACACGTGTCTCTAAATTAAATTCGAGTTATACACTGGCGTACTAGGTAAAATATTGACACACAGTTTGTAAACACCTGTTTATTTTCATTCAGACGTATGCAAACAAATCGCGCCAGGTGTAGCTGAGATTGAAAAGATGCTCTTAAAACCAATATTGTTGTCAATTTTTTCACTATTATTTTTGTTAAATAAAACGCCGAATACACACTTGACAAAAGTATGTATTGATTTTCATGTTGTTTGAAAATATTTCAAAAGGTTTAATGACGTTGGAACTTTAAAATTTGATTGTATCCGCGAAAAAAATTGTTTTTCAAAAGCCGCATATAACTTTTTAAATCCGGTGGATTAGTATTCAAGGGAGTGTATCCGACGGCGGTAGATGTAATGGAACACATTTGAATAATCATATCAGGAATGTTGAAAAAAATATAATACGTATGTTAGTATAAAGCAGTGAATTATAGTCAATTTTGAAATTGCCAAAAAAATTTATTGCACGGCGAATGCGAAAGAAATTTCAATTTGGTTATTTTTCGAGTGGGCCCCAGCGCACATTTCACGACGGAAGGATAGTTAAAAAAATTAATTTCTATTTTAACATTGGCCAATCTGCATTTATTAAATGTAAAATATGATTCGGGATTTTTTCTCATCCGTGCCCGGTCTGTTTTTTAATAGGAAATGTTCTTTAATATCGTATCGCACTGGAATATTTTATTATACATTTCGGTCCGCCATTTTTCATTCGTAATTTATTGCTCGGGGGCAATATAATGTAGATGTGAAAAATTTTATAAACTCGATTTTGGTCATATTTTTAATACTCGGTTGCGCCCCGACGATACTCCATAGTGAAAAAAGCGATGCCGAAAGTGTATTGTTCTAACAATGATTAAATCGAAATATTTTTTCACCACGAAAGCCATTTAATTAAAGTCTTAAAAATAATTAATTTGATGAAAAATATACGTATAAAATTTATAGCGGTCATAAATAAGATTCTGAAATATTTAGACTTTTTATGACGCCTTTAAAATTTATTATTCGAGCTCTTCGCCAGATTATCATAGTTGGTATTAGATATTTAATTTTCAATCTAAGCAAACTGCTCAATTAATAAAAATGCTATCCCTTTATAACTATTTTTTATAACGATTTTTATTATCCAAATGATAAATTGTAAACGAATGAAATATTAAATGAAAAAACAATTAAAATACATCGCGGAAAAGTCGTCATTTTTTTGAAAGATGATTGAATTATTTAAATATTTTTAAATAGATTCTATTTAGAAGAAAATCTGTAAAAAATATTCTGAAAGCGATGAATACTAAGAACAGGGTGATCTTTGATCAGAAAATTGAAAACGGCCTGCTTAAATTAGGCAAAGGAAAATGTGTAATCTGGATCGTAGTTTATTTTGGTTTTCACCAGGATTTATGTCTCCTATATATCCATAACCCATTTTGATTTTTATTATTATCATATTTTCTTTTACGTTTGTGTCGGCTTAACACGAGTTTTAATTTTTTTTCTAAATTGAAACACAGAGTATAATTTATTTATTTATTTAAGAAAAGAAAAGTCGGCCAAGTAGTTAAGTAGAGTAATAGTTCTGCTTATCGGAGAGTTTCTGAGAGCACATGTCTTCACATTTGTCACTCTTATGTAAAGATATATTTTTCTCGAATATCTCTTTTAATATAAATCCTACATGTCAACATTTTTTGTTTTAAAAAGGTCTAAAGAATAAATATTATAAATATTCATTCTTTTTTTATTGTCTGCATTTGCGAAAAAAATATAAAAAACAATAGTATTCTCTTCTGTTGATAGGCGCGCGATGTTTTTTTCGCTAGCATTCGGTACGACGTGCCAAGTGCGATTGAAAAGTACGAGTGACACGTGCTGCGAGGGCTCAGTATACGGCGAGACATTACCGAGAGCGATGTCATTTACGCGTCATATCGATTAGTTAATAAAGCCAAAATATCGACCAAATTATGAAGCATATTACACAAACTATTTTAATACTTATATATTAATTTGACTATTTGTCTGAGTAAAAAGTTCATTTTTTTTTTTCTGCTTCTCTTGTGCCTTGTCTGGAGGTCATCTCTCTTCTATTCATTATTGTCCTGAAAAAGAAGGTGGCATCTTTCCCAAACCATTGTCATAGGTTCTTTAGCCAAGTCGTTCTTGGTCTTGGGTTCTCGTTTTCCTCAAATCTTACCCCGAAGGATAAGTTGTAGTATTTGATATGTTTCGGAACGTTTTATAAATTTTAAAATCTTCCTAATTCGCTTCATCATCTCAACGATTATTGAGAGGTTTATATTATACTGATTTTTTTTATGTTCAAGGAATAACATACTTTTTCTACTTAACCCTTTATGGGGCAAAGGCTGAAATTGGTTAATATATTAACCAGTCGCTTT